>CM037852.1:117038596-117161701 GCA_021234595.1 Delia radicum
GATTAAAACAAATATCATTTCGGAAAATGTTTTCACATTTCAGGGTTGCCATACTTCAAAAACGTTGAAAAATTCGGGGACGCTCAAAATCAAATTTGGGTGAAAGATTCTGAAAGAGCGTCGAAAATCCAAAACAATAGGGTTTCCAGCCCGATTGGACCAGAATTGACCGAGTTATTCCAAAAACGGAAAAAATCAAATTTGGGTGAAAGATTCTGAAAGAGCGTCGAAAATCCAAAACAGCAGGTTTTCCAGCTAGATTGAAATAGTATTTGCCTACTTATTCAAAAAACAGTGAAGTCACTTGATTTTTGCAATTTAGTTGAAGGTTTCCCCCATTTTTTTGCCAAAGATTTAATTAAATATTACTTACCTGATTGTACACTAACCATTAGTATTTAAATGTTATTATTAATTTGTTAAATTTTTCATAATACCTTTCGAAAAGAAAATCTAAATGTGTTTCAGATTATAAAATTTGATCCATACATTACCTGTAGTATAAAAAGAATTATCGAAACAGTTCATTTATATAATTATTAGGCATACTTGCATAATTTATTTAAATTTTAGGACAACAAAATTTTAAATTGCAGTTAACTATACAGTAAAATTTTTATATAAATTGATTGGATTCCTTAAAAGTATGAGGAATAGCAAAACGTTCTTAAGAGTGATTCGGAATTAAGCTTTCTGCGTTAATGATGAATTTTCCGATGAATTTTCCGAAATAGGTGATGACAAACATTACTTTTAAACTCTTAAGAGATTTTGCTGTGATAATCAAAATAAAAACCACCTTACCGAGGCATAAAAGATAAAATAAATGTTTTGAGTTTTCTTGGTGAGGCCGTTAATTTTATTAAATTCTAAAACATCATACATCTCCGTAGACATAATTTTCATAAATAAATTTTTGAATAATAATTAACGCCAAAATATAGTCATATGTTTTAAATAATGAAAAATACACTAAAATATAATATTTAAATAAAAGGAATTCATAAAATAATGTTAATAAGTGTTATGTGTATACTTTTAAATTTAACAAAAAATTTAAAATTTATTTAAAGAAAAAAAAAATACAAAATTAAAATTATTAAATTAATGAAATTAATGAAATTATATTAAATAAATAAGTTAAATAAAACTGAAGTTAATAATTATTTAATCCCCGCAACATCATAAATTAATAAAAACAATTTATAATGTGTTAAATGATATCCTTACTTAACGTTTAAATTAGTTAAATAAATAAATAAAATCAGAATATTTTTTTTTTTTTTGTTGAATTTAAAATTTTATTTTGACAAGAACCGTATTCATGTAAAAATTATACCATAATTGTAAATTAACAACAATTGACAATAAAAATAAGATTTTATTTTGTTTGATATTTAAAACAAATATTATAAGTCTAAAGTGAATTATTAAATGTCTGTAGCATGGAGATTTTCGGAGGTTTGTACTTTTTCCATTTTCTTAAGGCCTTCCTTGCGTTTTTTTGTGTTTATTTGACTTTAGATGTAAATACCATTGATATTCTCCGATAAAATGTCTTTCACAAATGGTACAAAAGTTCGAGGTCTAAAATTAAGTAAAAAAAAAAATTAAATAACATTTTTTAAACATCACATTGTACTACACAGAGGGGTGTTTCACAAATATTTTGGAAAACATTCAGATATTGCCATGAAACTTTACACAGCCATAATCAACGTAAGTTTAAGCTTAAGATTCAAAGAAGGGCCCAATAGATATATCAAGCGCTGATCAATTAGACTTCAAAGTAGGACACACAAAGTAGTATTCAAAAAATTTGAGAATAGAAACAGATTTTCAAAAACTAAAATTAAAATTTATTTTACATTTTCTAAATATTAACCGATTTTATCCAAATTTGGCACATCTTCATGAAATCATATTAGGGTTTTCGCTTTCCCTCACTTTTTCGGTTAACGGGAAAGCGAGGAATTTCTATAAATTTCCTAGAATTTTGGGACTCCTCTCCATGGAAATTATAAAAAGTAAATTTGTTTAGAATTTATATAATAACTTGCTCACAAATTGAGTAAAAGAAACACTAAAATACTACAAAAATAAATTTTAATTTGTGCGCCCCAGTAGGCTAGTTGGTAGCGTGCTGGCTTATCAGTGCGGGGGTCGTGGGTTCGATTCCCACCAGAGGCACTGGTCTATTTTCGCTACAACGCGACGAAAACCATAATAGCTAGTGCTCGGTTAGGGTTATAGTATATAATTTGTAATTATATGATTATTAATTAATAAAATAAAAAAATAAAAAAGTTTTAATTAAATTTTTTTAGAGAAACTTGGATAAATAATTTTTAGCTTTTATATGCAAATTCCGTGACAAGATTTTTGTAATCAAGAAAAAGTATAATTCTCCAGATACAAGAACAAAAGATAGCGTGTGAATTGCCCCTAATACACTCAAAGTTTTACTGACTTTGATTCTCTTAACAAATTGACCTATTACCGTGTTTTCGGTTAACTTTTATCAACCTTTTCAAAAACAACCCAGTGTAGAAAAGCATTACCATATAAGTACATATTTAGTAATGATAAGTACTTACAATTGCCATTACAAATCCCATTACTTTTATATGGAGATGTCGCGCAAAATAATGACATATCATTAATAACTTCCTTTCAAAAAATAGAAAATATGTGGTTAACAGTATCGACAAAAAAAAGTCTAAAAATAAATTTTCAAAAAAAACTAAATTTAATAAAAAAATATTTCCTTTATTGAACATTTTTTTTTAATAAAATGGTCTAACACGGGATTCGGAGCCGGGCCTCCAGGTTGTCAGTCAAACGCTCTGCCATCTGAGCTATTTCGACATGTTATACTTGATAGATAAAAACATAAATAACTTGCTTGCACAAAATGTCATTACTATCCAGCTTACAAAAAATCAAAAATATGTAGTTATATATATAATACAAACTGTAAGTGAAATAATAATGAGTATAAAAATAGATTTTCAAAAACTTATTATATCATTACATTATTTTTAAAATAACGATAAAATAAAGTACTTATGGCTAACGCAATATTTTTTGTATTGAAATAATGGGAACATTAACTAGTTACTAGCAAGTCCTTATTATTTGTGTTAAAATAATGCAGAGAGTAAGCTAGTGTCATTACTGGTAGTGAGAAAAGTAATGACATGTCATTACCGTTTCTATACTGAGATCTACATTTAAAACTTTTTCAAAAGTTTTCTCTTCTACAGCACCACATCCAATTTTGCCACTTTTTTATTTCCCGGAAGAGCGGGAAGTTTTAATAACTGAAATTCCCGGGAATACCCGTGACGAGAACTCCCGGGACAACCCCTTAATCATATATAAAAATTATGAACCAAGCTTCAACCGAATCGGATAAAATTTTCGCATATCCATAAACATTTTTTTTGTTGAAAATGTTAAGCTTTTATTTTAAAACAGAATATTTGTTAATGAATGTATTCCTAGCAAAAAAAAAAAAACTCGATTTGGTAAGCAGTTGCTGCCTTCATATGCTTCCAAAATAGCGCTTCACCGTCATGCATACTATAAAGCAATTATTTAAGGCATTCTGTAGTGCTTCCCAAAATGCCTTCTTTGAAGCAATAAAGTGTGCATACAATGAAGCAATAAAGAATGCATACAATGAAGCAATAAAGAATGCATACAATGAAGCAATGAAGAATGCATACAATGAAGCAATAAAGTATCAATAAATCAATTTAATTTGTTTAGTAAAAACGTCATTAACTGTATGAAAATCAAATTTTTTGTCAATTTTTTTCAGAAAAATTAATGATTTTTTTTAATGCTTTCAAAGAACATTCAAAGTTCTAATATGCAAAGAAATTCGTTTAACTCATTAAAGGCACGTCATAGACACGCTAAACATTTTTTAACCAAATTTTGCAAAATGCTATTTTTTAATTTTTTTTAGAAAAATATTGTTGATTTTGTTCATCTTTTATAATTGCCATATTGCAATTGCAAACATTAAAATTTTAATAAAAACCAGCTTTAGTTATGTTTTTTAGTTCTTATTTTAAAATATTAAAGATTTTTTAAAAAATTTTAAAAAATCTTAACAAAACTATATTATAATTAATAGACTGTTTGTTTTATATTAAAAAGTAATTAAAATATTTAAATCATTTTATTTTTATAAAATATAAATTACTGAATTGTTAGTTAAGTACATTTTTGTTAGAAATTTTATTTTATATTCGTTACAAAAGTGGTTTAGATAAATTTGATTAATCGTTTGGGCCTTACAATGAAGGTGTCTCCGTGTTCAAAAATCGATTTCGCTTAAATTTGGATGTGCGGTCTTGAAATATTTCTAGCATGAAAAGGAGTTAAAACTTAAACTTGTATAGGAACACGTCTGCAATATCCGAAATTCAAATTAAGAAATTTGAAAAAACGGTTTAGGAGTTAAAAAGGGGAATTAATAAATATCATTCTTTTTTGAAAGCATGTCTGAAATTTAAAAAATTTGAAGTACTCAAGAAAACAAGTATTTCTGTCCTCATGCTGTCTATGTTATGGAGCTATGATTTACACTTATAAGAAATATTTAAAATAAGTTTTAGAATAGCTCTTCGGAAAAAGTAGTTTCAATGCCAAACAATTGCAAAAACTGTGATAAGCCAGAAAAAGAGAAAAGAATTTAAAATTTAAACTAGTTTTCCACATGAATCTAATATCAAAGTAAAAAAACCTCTCTCCCTAAAAAATATATTATCAAGATTACTACTAAACTTTTGGCAGAACCTATCTTTGTAATTCATACTTTTTGTTTAATTTGTAGTTTTTAAAATATCGCGGTTTTCATATTTACGTTGCATACTCCATTTTTTAAATTTGCAACAGCTAGTTGATGTAATTAAAAAGTCAATACCAAATCAAAATCAAACCAGAATCAATAAGTCGATATTTAAAACTAAATGGTTCAACTACAAATGTTTTAATGCAAGGAAAAAATCATTTGATTTTCTAAATGAATTTCGAAAGACAAATAACCCGGAAGATAAGGATAAATATCTTCAAGCTAAACAACATTATGTTATTCAATGTAGAAAGAGAAAAGAAGAATATTTTGAAGAAATCAATAACAAAATTAATAATATAAATGATACAAAACAATGGTGGAAGCTTGCAAGAGAAATAAGAGGAGATAGTTTTAAAATTGGAGCGTCGACTTTAAAGAGTACTTCAATATGCTTTTAAATCAACCACAATTGTCGAAAGACATTCAATATGCGTCAATGTGGTATACAGATTTTGAGGTGGATAAGGCAATAACAATCCAAGAAATAAAAACTGCTTTAAATAAAACTAAGCCAAATAAAGCGCCTGGCGAGGATAGAGTTCCATACGAAATGATAAAATATGCAACAGATGAATTTCTTAACGAACTGGCTAATGTTTTTAATATAATGTTTGAAACTGGAAAAGTTGACAAAGCATTCGAAAGCAGCATTATCTTCCCAATTCATAAAAAATGTGATCTTAATTGTACAAATAATTATCGGGGAATTTCTTTTATGAATTGCTGTGCCAAGCTCTTGATGGGAATCATAAACTCCAGGCTCACAAATTGGTTTGAACAAAATAGTATCTTAAATGAATTTCAAGCGGGGTTCAGACCAAATTATTCAACTGTAGACAATATTTACAATTTATCGGCCATAGTTCATGCAAAGTTTAAAGAAAAGAAGAAAATATATGCTTTTTTCGTCGATTTTAAGGCAGCCTTCGATAAAGTGCCTAGAAAGCCTCTTATATATAAATTACATCAGATTGGTATGTCAACAAAAGTTGTTAATCTAATAGAAAATATTTATAATGATACCAAGTCGGCCGTGTGGACTGGTAAGGATTTATCAGAATACTTTGAGACGTATACTGGAGTTAAACAAGGTTGCTTACTGTCACCACTACTTTTTACACTTTACCTAAATGATCTTCATGATCACTTAGGGGGTGGTTTAATGTTGAACAATGTAAATGTGCGTTTGCTTCTTTATGCAGATGACATTGTTTTGCTAGCCGACGATATAAAAGTTATGCAAAATATGGTAAAAAACTTAGAAAGCTACTGTGATCAATGGAACATGGAAGTTGTTTAAACGGGTTAGAGGGGTTAGGGTATAGGGCGCTAAGGTTAATGTACCTTACCGTGTAGGGGAATCCTTTGAAATAATAACTTCTTAATGTGGGCATGTAAACGTTATAAAATAGGGGTTTTGTATTTATATAGTTTATATACAACAATCTTATATACACAATATTACATTAATTTTAGGTTAGGATTTAGATTTTGGTAATTTTAATTTATTTTATATTTAAGCTTTTAATTAATATGTAGGATAAGTTTTAATTTTAAACTTCACTGTTGTATGTTTTAATATTCTTTTATTATATGTTTTTATGTTCCGCTGTTCTTCACTACTGTTCTTCACTATTGTTACAAGTTGTTACTTTGTTGAGAGTAAGAGAACAAGTGTTAGATCAAAGCGCAAATGCCAACAGCTAAACTTTATGCTGAGTTGCATTTGCGAGGGGTTTGCACACTAGAGGGCGCTGTTTAAAGTCAGGGTTGGGACTGCTTCATTGTTCACCAAAGTGAACATCCTCCCGGGCCAGGCAACCTGTGAACAAAAAGACAATTATTTTTAAATGTTCGGAGTGTGAAAATAAAGGGTAGAGTAGGGTAATGATCTGTATAATAAATACTTATGCCGATGGGGGCTATTTTGTTCGAAATTGAGTCCATAACCAACCAGCCATGAGTGTAATATTGGGCCATCAGTATTCTTCGATGGATCATGGATCACGCGGAGTCTAAAAAGGATGGTGTAGAGATCACCAGTGAGTTCCGTTGCCCTGGGTAAGTTTGAGTAGAATCCGGAATCGGCTATGGAAATCCGCCAAAACATTCTGTTGATGACCTCATCGATAGATCTCGGGTAATTTTTTTGGGTATGTGTAAAATGGGTAATGCACAAGTGGGGATACGTCTAAATGTCAGACTGATAGGTGGGTAGGACCACAACATTGAGTTGTAAGTCGCGTTAAAATCATAGTCATTGGCAAAAATCCAACGCCATTTTTTCCTCCATTTGAACCAATGGAATTTGTACTTCCACTTGCGTCTTGGGTATGAGAATGTACCAAAACCAAATTGACCATGGGTAAAAGTGTTTAAATTAGAGGGTTTAGTTGTACAAATGATAGTTTGTGATACGATAAGCTCTACGTGAATCTTAGGGTTAGCAAATCTTCTCCTAGAAGTTTTGTAGTTTTTCTTTCTCCTTCTAAATGGGTTTCTACCATATAATTTTATATGATTCACAAACCTCAGATACCTCCTGTGCAATTTACGTGTAGACACAACTAAACCTCTACGACATCTTGGAGATTTCTGTCGCGGTTTTCTAACTGCAGAAAATGTAGCGGCAGGATATCCCCGCCCCAAAAAAAAGTGAGGCACCATACATGGAGTGTATTGGTACAATTTGGGATTTTTCAATAAAATTAATTTTCTCTTCGCCATTTGGCGAATTCCAGAAATATCTTCTGGAGGGGTAATTTGATCTGTAATTAAAACGGGATCATGGGGTAACTTGGTACATTTAGCTTCGCTATGGGTGGGCGAGCTAGCCGAATTATTCTCAACGTACTTTAAACTTTTTAAAGTTGGGGTAGTGATCGGGTGTGTGATCTGTACGGAGGTTGGGTTAGGGTTTTCACAAGGTCCAGTCAAGATCCTACTAAACTGGGTATCTTGACTTAAAATATTGTTCAAATTTTCATTTTGAACATCAGATTTTAAAATCTGAATATTGTCCAAATCTTGGACTACCTCAAACTTGATATGTGGGGTGGGTGAGGTTAGGGTTGGGGTAATGGACCCGTGAGAGTCGGCCTCATTGGATTGTGTGGAAGCATTTAAATTGTCCAACATTCTTTTAGCACTTAATGAAATTTCCCAATTGTTAGGGTTAATTTTTTGGGTTTGTTGCACTGCGGGTAATTGTGTTAAAGTTTTGCTGGGTATTAGTGTGGTTTGCGAGCTTTCTTCTTCGCTCGATATTAGGGTGGGTTGCGAGCTTTCTTCTTCGCTCGATATTAGGGTGGGTATTTGCTCAAACTCAAAATGTTGTGAACTTCCTTTAATTTGGGTGGGTTGTGAACTGCATAATCGAAGCTCATCTATTTCCTCAATGATTGAGACCATTGTACGTCTACAATACCTGTTAGCTTCTCTATACATCCGTGTAATATTTTCCCCATTTATCAATATAGATTCACTTGGGTCATCAATATCAACATTTTCAAACAGGTTCTGGTAGTCATTACGTATTTTATCCCACAATTTCTGCAGTCGATACTCTTGGGATCTGAGTCTGTATACTTTTTGCGGTACCTGTACCGATCTTCGCCACTCCTCATCAAATGAAGCTACATCCTGTTGAATGCATCGCATTAAATCGGCTGCCATCTTTTCAGGACACATTTTTGGAATGCGGGTGAAACAGGGTTAATAACAGGATTGTGGGTAATACTGGGTTAAACGCTGTGTTGCGGCATAAAAAGTGTTAACTAAAAGTATATTACCGGTATCAAATGGTTAATTGTATAAAAAAATTGCAACTGCGGGACAAAATGGGTTAAATTGGGGTACAATTTTACTAAGCGGAAAAAACAGGGTTAAAAAGGGTATTTTTATCACTGCGGCAACGAATGGGTTAATGTTATAACCAAACCCAGAGTTCGGTGTTAAAAGGGTTATTTAGGCCGATTGTGGAACAACACGGGTTGAATCTGGGTAAAAAGGGTTAATAAATGTTCCACAATCTAAATTGGCAAAAAAAAATACACGAAAAATTAAAAAATATATATGCGACCAATTTTTAACTGGGTATTTTTTACACAGCTGATATGCGCTACACACTGTAGTCGTCAATATCAGTTCGTCAGACGAAAGACTAAAAAATCTGCCAACTAACAACGAAAAGGGTGGGTGGGTGGGTGAATGCAGATATTTAGTTAAATTCGAGCTGACCGCTGTGTAAAAAGGGTAAATTGTGTAAAAATTCCCACTGTGGAATTTTACATAAATTGAAAAGAATTCAACTTACCGACTCCGGTAGGGTAGGGTATTATACTTTACGTGTAGGTGTGGGTGTGTGTTTGTATTCTTCGATTTCCTTTTGATGATTTGTTCCCGCTTAAGATTACAATGGTTGATGCAGTTCAATGTGTGTTGTTGTTGTTGAAATTGGTTTGTGACGTAGTTAACACTTGATATTGTAGGTTTTTTGATTTTTGTTAAATTTTGTTGCAAATTATTAACTATTATATATGTTTATATGTTTTACACTTTCTAGTTATAATAGTTATGTTTATAATTGGGTGTACGTTTTATTTTATTTGTTAAAATTTTCCGTATTTAAATTAATTAACAAAAAAAAACTTTAAAAATAAGCACAATTGGATAAAAACAAAATTTTGTTTATAATTTTTTGGATTTTAATTTTTTGTATTTAAATTAAAACACGTTCAAAATTAACAAATTCGGGTAAGAAAGTTTTATTTATAATTTAGAAATTAGTTTTTTGTTTATCATGAACTTTTTGTTTTTTGTACAGCACAATTATTTTTATATATGTTTTTAAAGTGTACGATATTTTGTTTGTGTCACTGTACTTTATTTGTTCTTATTTAGTTTTGGATTGTTATTGTTGGGTTTTTTGCACAATTTCTTTTTAATAGTTTTTAATTTTTATTTATTTCCATAACATATATTTTTAAGTCTCTTTTATTATCTTTAGTTTGTACCACTTTTTAATATGTTTGCTTTTGTGTTCTTGTATTTATTTTTTCTTTGTAACAAAATTGTTTTTTAGGGGTGGGTTTTTTTTTTCAATTTTAATTTGTTTTGTGTCTAACACTTTTAAATAAAAAAAAAACATTATTAATTTGTCTTTATTGTTTTAATTTATTTTAGTGTAATTTTTTGTTTTTATTGAAAATGTTTAGGGTTTTGTTTTTATCACTTTAGCCACTTGTTCATTGTTTGCAACTTTTAATTTTTCCTTTCAGATTTTAACCTTATTTGTTTCTATGTGAAATTTTTTAATTTGAAATTTTTTAAAACTGTTAATTTGTTTGTTCATATGTACTATTTTTTATATTTTATTTTTTGTGGACTGTATTTTATTTAGATCACTGTCTCTTTTTCACAAAAGGACCATGTTTAAACGGGTTAGAGGGGTTAGGGTATAGGGCGCTAAGGTTAATGTACCTTACCGTGTAGGGGAATCCTTTGAAATAATAACTTCTTAATGTGGGCATGTAAACGTTATAAAATAGGGGTTTTGTATTTATATAGTTTATATACAACAATCTTATATACACAATATTACATTAATTTTAGGTTAGGATTTAGATTTTGGTAATTTTAATTTATTTTATATTTAAGCTTTTAATTAATATGTAGGATAAGTTTTAATTTTAAACTTCACTGTTGTATGTTTTAATATTCTTTTATTATATGTTTTTATGTTCCGCTGTTCTTCACTACTGTTCTTCACTATTGTTACAAGTTGTTACTTTGTTGAGAGTAATGGCGTTTTCTTTTCTGACAAAAAAATGTTGCATTTTTATAAGTGACATTTAAATAATGTTGTCATAACCCTCTTAATATGTTGCCATATTCATAGTCACAATAAAACATGAATTTATACAAAAAATGCTGCCCTGCTTTAGAACAGCTGATTTGTGTATAAAAGAAAACAAGTTGAAAAATAAAAAAGCGGCAAATTGCAAATTGGCATTCAAATTGTTTTTAATTAATTATTTTTTTTTTATTTAAAATGGATTCAGGAATTGATGCAAGCACAATATTTCGCTTCTGCAGAACACACATTTCCTCTTCATCTGATGATGAGGAAGAATCCATTAGTACCCCAACAACATTGTTTACGCATATCACTACAGCAGCTTTTTCCATTTTTAGCAATTTAAATGTATATTTTTTAAAATTATTATAATTTATAAAACAAAATTTGTTAATTTTCGTCTTTAAATATTTTTTTTTTTCAAAACAAAGCTATAAAATCAGCTGTTTTATAGTGCAACATTTTCACCCCATCATTTTATAAAGGGTGAAAATGGCAACATTTCTGCATGTTAATAGGGCGACATATTTTTAAAAGAACATGATTCCTTTTTAAAGTGCTGTCAATTTTTTAGAAAAGAACACAAAAAATGCAATTTTTTAGAAAGGGCAAACAAAATGTTACATTTTTTGCCAGAAAAGAAAACGCCATAAGAGAACAAGTGTTAGATCAAAGCGCAAATGCCAACAGCTAAACTTTATGCTGAGTTGCATTTGCGAGGGGTTTGCACACTAGAGGGCGCTGTTTAAAGTCAGGGTTGGGACTGCTTCATTGTTCACCAAAGTGAACAGAAGTAAACATGATAAAGTCAGAAATGATGGTATTCAGGACATCTGGCAGACTTGCAGCGAGAGAAAAAATTATGTACAAAAATCAACAAGTAAGAATAGTTAACGAATACAATTATCTGGGTGTAATTCTGACAACAAAATTGAGTTTTAAAAAACATGTTGAAAAAAGAAACATTTCAGCTAAAAATACCATTAATGCGACGTGGAACAGCTTTATAAATAAACCAAATATAAACCTAAAAGTCAAATGGAAACTATTCCAAGCTGTTTGTCGTTCAATACAAGCATACGCTGCTCAAGTCTGGGGTTATTGTTTGTATGATGATGTTGATAAACTTCAACAGTACTTCTTGAAAAGAGTTTTAAAATTACCAGAATTTACACCAAACTATGCATTGGCACTTGAAACAAAAGCAGAATGTAGCTATTTTTACACGCTTGAGTTGCATATGAATTACATATACAAAACGTTATTTCAATATAGACAAAACCGATTACCACATAAATTGTCTATCATTATGTTACAAAATAATTTATTTTGGGCAAAAGAAATAAACGAAATGGGCAGGGAATTGGGTATAAGTTTTGAATTTGAAGATGTTTCAGCTCAAGAATGGGCTCAAAAAGGAACCATATTGCTACAAAACTTAAAATCCAAAACCCTTGAAAATATGAAACAACAAGCTTTAAACAGTGAATTACGTTTTTATAAACACTTGGACCATAACCTACCGGTAAATTATATCGATACCATAAAAAACCAACGGCAACTTGCAATAATCTTTAAAACAAGATCAGATTTACTACCATTAAACGCAAATAAATTTGGTACAACTGAAAATAAATCGTGCACACTATGTAATACTAGAGAAGACGAAAATTTACAACACTTCATGGCAAAATGCCCCATACTTAGGGAATTCCGATACAGATACTTTGAAAAAACCATACCTCAATGAAATTGAACTTATAAACATTTTGAATGGTAAAATACCCAATGGGTGGAATAAGATTTATAACTATGTTGAGAATGCTTTAAAGTATAGAAAAATAATAATTGAGGAATTTGTGTAATTGTATACTAAAATCTACTACAACTATATATATTTTAAAACATGTTTATACTTATTTATTATTTAATGTTTTTCATTTTATATAACAGACGACTTATATGTCATTGTTATTTAATTTCTTTATTTGTATAATATCCTAATATTTTAAATAAAGAACATACATACATACATACATACTCCATTTTTTAGTCTAAAAATATTCTTGTCTAAATATTTCAGAATATTTTCAATTTTTAATACAAAAATTTATAAGTATAAAACTAAACATGAGAAATCGTCAACTTCCTTGCAAAACAAACACCGACATGATTATTGATTATGTTATGTAGATTTATTTTCTTAAAAAAAATCATAATGTTGCTATTAAATTTCGAATAATTTAGCAAAACAAATGGGGTGAATGATTTGTTTGACAGATTCGGATTCAGCGTACCTAAGTCTATTAAAAAAATATATATTTTAAAAACAAAATATTTTTTTTTATGGCAGAATAAATAAAACTCTGCCAAAAGAAAAATAAAAAAAAAAAAATAATTTCTGAGCAAAAATATATATTTAAACTTCAAATTTCAACGCTTTTGGTACGTGAACTTTTATAACGATCGGGAAAAAGTAACATCGTATTTCTTATCAGTTCTTATTTTAAATTCTTATTTTAAAAAAATACAAAAAGTTATATCCCTAATAAAAAAATGGTAAATAGTTTAAACTCAAACCAAAAATGCGCATTAATATGTGCACTTTTCAATGCATTCTATATTGCTTTAAAAGAAATAATTGTTAAAGCGCTTAAAAGAAGCTCTTCCAGAAGCTTCTTCAGAAGCTCTTTCAGAAGCCCTTCCACAAGCTCTTTCAGAAGCTCTTCCAGAAGCTCTTCCACAAGCTCTTCCCGAAGCTCTTACAGAAGCTCTTACAGAAGCTCTTCCAGAAGCTCTTTCAGAAGCTCTTCCACAAGCTCTTCCAGAAGCTCTTTCAGAAGTTCTTCCAGAAGCTCTTTCAGAAGCTCTTCCACAAATTCCAGAAGCCCTTTCAGAAGCTCTTCCAGAAGCTCTTCCAGAAGCTCTTTCAGAAGCTCTTCCTCAAGCTCTTCCCGAAGCTCTTAAGAAGGCATGAATTTATTGCTTCTAAGATCACATGAAAGAAGCGCTTTTCAACTGCTAAAAAAAAGAGACATACCAAGTGGGACATCGCGAACAAAAATCATGCTTTCTGGAATGCCTTAAGGAAGCGTTTCGTAATTGAATAATGCCTTCCGGAAGCGCTTCTTTGAAGCGCTATATTTTGCTGGGTTTCAATGATATTTCATACTAAGGTGAACCTTGCTGTTGATTTAATTAAAACAAAAACAATTTGTTTAATAAATTTGTTTTTTTTCTAAAGAGAAGCCACACTCAGGAAATTCTTCCAATTTATTAATGTGTTGCTTTCTTAGGAAAGGGGATAGTGGAGAGATAAAAGGAAGGATGAAGGGCTTATTGAAGCTTTTTGGTTCATAGCCCTGCTTCATTATTTTACTTCGGTAGAGTTAAGTGCTATGGGAACACCGAAGTTGCGCGCTGTGATATATGAGGGATAGAAAACTCATACATATTATTTTTTAAAATTGACGTTGTCCTCACCGGGAATCGAACCCGGGACCATCTGTGTAACAGTCCAACATTTTTTTACATTTATTGCTGTCTTCACCACACTTGAAACGTTGTTAAAAAATAATAAATTGGAGCACCTTCACCGGTTTTTTATTTTCTATTTTCTCAGAGAAAAAATTTGTTAAAGTTGAAATTTTAGTAAAAAAAATTGACGAATCCGGAGGGTTCTAAGGGGAGGAAAATAACCAACTAAGGAAATTATTTTTCATAACTTTATTATTTGAATGAAAATGAGCTATATACAGAACTTTTTTGACGTTTGTAATTACTACCAAGGGGGAGTCTCCCGATGTGTTCTCTCCGATCCCAATGAAATTTGGATATATGATAAAGAAAAAATAAATAAGGCATACGTTTTTTTGGGTTTTATACTGGTTTTTAAAAATAATGTTTAACAATAATTATTCGTTATTGGCTATATCCTTTATTGTGTTTGTACGAACACATTATTCATTTCATAAAAATATTTGAAATTGAAATTTTTGGAAAAAAAGCAAAAATAGTAAAACTACAAAAAATAGTAAAAAATTACAATTTTTAAAAGAAAAAGTAAACAAATTAGGGAAAAGTATTTAAAGCGATGATATCTTAAAAAGGAAATTTAAAAGCTCAAAAATCTAAAAAAATCCTTCTTTTAGCTCAAAAAATAAAAATAAAAAATGTCAAAAAAAAATGCAAATGTCAGCAATAATTTCAAAAAAAAAGCATATTTGTCTTCTCTGCTAATGAAACATTTCATGAAAAGCTATGAAACTTCCTTATATTTATCAAACATTTCATAAATACGATGAAGCTTGTCATCAGTTTGAACTTTTATGAAACAGCTTCATCATATTTGTGAAGTGTTACATTGAACGAAAATCAATGAAGTTTTTCATCATATTTATGAATTATTTCATAAATATGATGAAGCTTTTTGTTTGAGTGTATCTATGATATGTTTGTTACAAATCTGGTCTCACAAAGCTTTCAGCTGTCAGCGATTCTGAGATATTCGCGATGTAAGCACGAAAATAATGATTATTTCAAAATAATTACATTAAACATACATAATTATCAGTGCCAGTCAAAAATTTGGACTAGCCGGTCATCAATTCGAACTTTTATTAAACAGCTTCATCATATTTATGAAGTGTTACGTTGAAAGAAAATCAATGAAGTTTTTCATCATATGTATGAAGTTTTTCATAAATATGATGGAGCTTTTTCTTTAGAGTGTATCTATGATATGTGTGTCACGAATCTGGTCTCACAAAGCATTCAGCTGCTAGCGATTCTGAGATACTCGCGATGTAAGCATGAAAATAATGATTATTTCAACATAATTACATTAAGCATAATTATCAGTGCTATTCAAAAATTTTGAACAAGCTACTTAACTAAATTCGAATACGCTAAATATATTGGACATAGCCAGTTTTTAAAGTTAGCGCTCGTTTTCGCGATATTTGCGATTTTAAATATTATGCAGAAACAAGTAATATTTAATAAAAGTTTTAAAGCTGGAAAGCAATTAAAAAAATTTATTCTAACACGGTTTGCCGTAAATTGCCCCAAAGTTTTTTTTTTGTCGATTTTGCTTCTTTAAAAATACTGTTTCGGATCATGTTCCACGCATTGTAAAAATTCTAATCAAAATAAAAAAAAAAATTGTGTTGTGAATATTCAACAGAATAAAATTTATTTAAATTCAATAAATTAGACAAAGTACAAAAAAAAATTATAGATGTTATTACACTCTAAAATCGCGAATATCGGGATACAAGCGCTAACTTTCAAAAACAGTTAGCACCATCGCATTTAGCATACTCGACTTAACAATAATTACATTATCCCAGTTGCATATATAGTAAACGCACAAAAAAGCTTCCATGCTATATAACTGTATGATATATATTCGAAAATTATGCGTCAACTCCTTTATTACCATACGAAACCTTATTTAAATCCCTACAAGTAAAAATTACTTATTTCTAATATTAATAAAGTAATTTAAATGAATGGTCTATCTACTCAAGTTGATTACTTTCCAATATAAATATTGTGCTACCTACTGTAACGCCGCGAATATTACGAATTATTAAAAAAAATTACATGAAGTAATTAGTTTTTAATAATTATTGTAGAAGGTCGACTTACAAATATTTTTAATTTGAGCAAAAATAAACAGCATTTTCACTCTCAAACTACTAAAACATGATATTACACTGACATGTTTGTGTAATTAAATAACTTGTAGTCAATAGTTATCACAGCACTTTTCAAAGCAATCGGGATTGAGTTGCCTTTTCCATTGGCAATATACCGGAACAGGTTTTTTGATTTTCAAATACGGATAACTTAGGCATTTTAAGAGAAAACCCATTTATTGTTGGCCATTACAAGCTGATTACAGAAATTTTTAATTTCTGAAAATCGGTTGATAAATATAAAAATAGCAAGCTCTCAAAATTTTTGAATACTTGAGGTGTCCTACTTTGGAGTTTAATTGATCAGCACCTGGTTTGTCTAGCGCACCCTTCCTTCATACTTAATCTTGAAATTACGTTGATTATAGCTGCGTCATGTTTCATGGGAATCCGATCAGCCGCCAAGAAATTGTTGAGTTATTTCCAAAATATTTGTGAGACACCCCACTGTGCACTATTAAACAACAAACATACTTCCTCTTGCAATACAAAATTTTCGATTAAGAGTTTTCGAGATATTTCCATTTTTGTTAAACTCCATATTTTTTTTTGTTAATATTTCGTTAATACCGCGAAATTAAAGATAAAATGTTAAACAATTTTTATGGTTTTCAAATCTACAGAAGATAAGTACCCATTTGAGTATAATAATTTGTTTTAATGCTCAAGGATTTTTTCAGGATTCTGTAAGGAACTTAGAATATTTTTTTTTTTTTTTTTGGTTTATTTCCTCTAGTTTTTACAACAGCAAATTCATTAAGTATTTTTAAAATAACACTCAAACCAGATGCTTCAAAAAAAAATGTTCGTATTAAAATCTAATAAAAAATTTAAAAATTATATGAGTCTTTGCACAAAACAAACTAAAATTCCATGCACTAAAGGGTTAAAGATAAAAAGAAATTAAGGGTCAAATGTTAGAATTCTATAAACATAAGTTGAACAAAAGTAGTGTAATAAATTAATATTTGGCTAAAAATTAAATAATTTAATTTGCTGACTAAAATCAAACATTAACACATATCTGTTATACAAAAGAATTTAAAATCGTGTTTCAATTAAAATATTTGTTAATTCAATTAAAAGTTTAATTGAATTTGGTCTAATTAAGAAAATTGTAGTATCAATTAAAATAGTTTGATTGATTTTATTTTTAATTAATTTTTTAATCACATCTATTAAAAATGTAATTGAATATTGTTTTTAATTTGAAACAAATTTTTAGTTGATAATATTAAAACTTTGATAAAAATTTGCAAACAATTGAGGAAAAATTGCTTAAATTTAAAAAAATAAAAAATCGTTAATATTTGGAAAAAAATCGTCAAAATTAAAAAAAACTTAAAGATTAAAAAAAAAACTTTAAAAAACCACAAAAATTACGCAAAATCGCTAAAAAAAAATAGAAGAACGACAAAATTGTAAAAATTTGAAAAATAGACGAAATTGAAAAAATCATAAATCGTTAAAATTAAAAAAAACACCAAAATTAAAAAAAAATTACGAAAATTATCAAACTTTTATCTAAAGTTTGATGATTGTTTGCAGTTTTAGCGATTTTTTTGGGTTATAAAAATTATAAATTTTGTGTGCATCAAATTTATTTTCAATTAAGCATTTAAAAGATATTATTAAACTAAACTAAGTCAGTTTGAAATCAAAACTTTAATTGAACATTTTTGACTATAATTTGTTTTTTTTTTTATTACAAACTCTACTCTTTCATATAAAATGAGAATAATAAAATGTTTGTCAAAATTTCAACTTGCTTTGCAAGGTTTTATTAAAAAATCAAAATCTGCAAGCTGCGGTAAAGACTAAAGGGATTGAACTGAAAAATTTAAAATTTCGTACAGAATCCTTAAAATATCCTTGAACATTAAAACATTTAAATGAATGCTTAATAGTGTCCGACCAAAGACTTCGGCCAATAAACGATATTTGGTCGGTTTTTGGTATTTGGTTTCAATGTGGACAAATTTTGATATTGACAACATATTTGTTGAGTCGTTTTGATTCGATTTTGAGTACAAATTTTAAGGTAAAAGCCGAAGTTTAGCTGTAAAGTTAAATAATCGGCTGCCAACGTTTTTTCTATTTAGCCCATTGTCTGGCGGCCGATTATTGAATTAATTGCTTAACTATGGACTTTTCCTTAAATTTTACACTCAAAAACGTATCTAATAAGTCCAATAAACATTTTTGCATTTGTCAAATTTGTCCAAAACTAATAAAAACATGGTGTTCAGTGGAAATCAAAAAATCCGAAATATCTCGAAAACTAACTGTGACAAACACACTCATAAAAGTTCTATGACAAATATTTTTGTAGTAATGCGCTTGTAGTTATTTTAACTGCAATTTTAGTTGATTTGCTTTAAAGTTTTTTTTTTGCAGTTGTTTCGACTTTTTGACAAAGTGTATGTGTGTCAAAAGATAAAAACACAAAAAAAAACCTATATGCCGTCTGCAACAAGCGACTTGCTTATATCTTTTTTCTCTTTTATCTTTAGTGTAAAAGAAAATGTTAAGTAAGATAAGTAAGACAAATAAAATGAAAACTCTGTAAATATTATTAAATAAATAAAATATTAAGGTAAGGTTCGGATTAGAAAATACATTTATTTAATTGAATATTATTAAATGTTGTATTTCTTTTCTTGTAGTTAGTTAGCTATTTACTATTGTATATAAAATCAATGTGACGAAAAGAAATCAAATAAACAATATTACAACTCCTAAAAATACACTCAGAATATTTTTACAGTACCTGCATGTAGGTCATTCGGGTAGTAAACAGTAGTAGTTGTTTTAACTTGTATTGTAGTCATTTTTCTATGAGAACACACAAAACTACGATTTTAGATAGTTATTTTAAAAAATAACTAACCAAAAATACTGTACTTCAGTAACAGTTGTTGCGAATAGTTATTTTAGTAGTTATTTTGAATAGTTATTTTTAGTATAAACAACTACCAAAAGGGTAATTTTGCAGTAAACAGTAAATTTTTGTTAATTATTTAAAAATAGAAGATTATGTCGAGTTTTTAAAAATTCTTGTTTATTTTTATTTATTATTATTGATATTCATTGTATCTCCAACGTCATACGTGGAACACCATTTGGAATTTTGATGTTGAAAAAAGTTCCCGATATATAGTCATATATATAAATTCATATCACACCATATATTAGCTGATTCGAAAAATGGCATACATAACCTTATCTCATGTGATCCCATGGGATCTCAGTTGATATAATTTGATCCAAAAATTAGTCTAGCAAATTTCAATCAAGTTATATATAATTTGATACAATAACTTCATAAAATCCTGTAAAATTGTTTTGAAATCCGCACTAATATTTTGTTTCACAATTCAAATAATAATCATTATTTAAATACAAATCAATGGATTTTAACATTAGATGTGATTTTAATTTAACAATTAAGTAATGCATATACAATTATAAGCAAATGTAATAAGTTTTTTTTTCTTGTTTCTGCCATATATGTTTATATTTAATTATCACAGAAGGCAAATTAACTTTTTTTCTTTTGTAGACTTTTTTTTAACGATTTTGAGCTTTAAAAAAGCGTTTTCTTAAGATTTGTTTTTTACTGACTTAAAATGATAATTTACTTATAAATATTATTTAATCTAATAACTTTGAACATTGTTTTAAGTGTAGTTTTTCCAAGTTTTTTAATTTTGCTTTTTAGAATATACATTCTTGCTTTAAATACGTTGAATTTTCTTTTTTTGTCTTTTCTGATAATTATACATATATGAAAGTGATAGATTTCTTTATTAATTTTTACCATATATGTTTATATATAATTATAAATAAAAGTTATGGAATTTTTCTTTTTAATTTTAATACGTATATTTATATATATATGTGATGCCATATATAATTCTATATAAAAGTGATAGAATTTGTTTTATTGTATTATATATGCATATATATAACCATAGATTTTTCATCCAAAAAAATTGTATCTATTTGTATGGGTTTAGATCGAATCTGATGCAATTAGATAAATGTCCAGTACAATTTTATCCAAATTATGACCCAAGAAAATTTTATTAGATTGTATCAGTTTTGTATCTAATTGTATTACTTTATATATAAACTGATAAAAAAAGATATAATTATGTAAAAACCATATGTGTTTGTATCAGGATTTTGACCTGGTATAATTGTATATGTTTGTATGTAAACTAATATATCTAAATATAATTAAATCCGAGTTTTAGTCTGAAAAATTACAATAAATGCTACATGTTTGTAAAGGATTGTATGAAAATATACACAACTTCATACAAATGTATGTTCATCCAGTCATATCCACCAATTGCACAAAAAAAATATTAAGAAACATTTAATTTTTGCGGTTTTTTTTAAAAAGTTCTAGCATAAATCATTTTTAAGTGTTAATACACATTAGGGAGTCCCGAAATGTACTAAGAGCTCAAACGATGCGTATTATCCAGTTGATTATGGGAAAAAGAGCTTTTATAGTTCGCTACCCGTATTTTTTTGATTTTTTGTACAAAATTGGGCTCAAAAGTTTGGTAATGCTCAGCATATTATATCAGCAGCATATGTATTTAAAAAATGTCCATAGAGTACATTTAAAATAAATTTTTTCATAAAAAATCGACAGTTTTAATCGGTAAAGTTGTTTCAATGGAATATACTGTTAAATTACCAAAGAAATATTTTTTTTAACTTTCTACCTACATAATTTGCTTAGTGCATATAACCATATTTGTGATTAGCTTAACAAATTATGCAAAAATTATATATTGCAAGAGGTGGTTCTTCCAAAAATTTAAACTTGTCGAATAGTGTTATTAAAATTTACTCTGAAGAAAAATTTTAAGAAAAATTGTAGTATATGTGATTTTAACTTACCTCTTCATTTAATTCTGCACCCGGATGTAATTTCTTTTTCATCGGCTCTATTTCACACACCTGATCGTTACGATAACAATTAATAATGTTGATGCCATTGACTGACATCACTGGTATCCAATTCATAAAGATCGGGCACTTGACGATCTTTACTGGCTAAAAAACGATTGTTAATCCATTTGATTTGTTTTTTTGAATAGCGACGTGTAACTAATTTCAATTCCTTTAAACATGAATTCAAAACATCCAATCCTGGGGGTAATTTTATTTTAGGGTCGATCTTGTTTGTAGCGGCAGCAACACCAACAGCATTCATTGAATTTGCGTCAACATGAACATCAACGTCGGCGTTGTTTAAAGTGGGGTCGTTTATTGAACCTGCATATAATTTGAATTGTTCTATGTTAAAGAAATGTAAAAGATACAAAACACAAAAAAAAAAATTATGAAATATTTTAAAAAGTTTATAACAAATAACTAACAATCTCATACTGTGCTTAAGAAATTCAAATAACAAACTGTGGGTTATGAGTAACAATATTAATGTAGAATCATATATAAGGCTTTCCATACGAAATTTCCAACTAAAAAAATGTATTCGTATCTATGTCAAACTTAGTTATTATATTATATATATGTTGTCTTATATGATATGATACACACAGAGAAAAATTTAGCTATTTGCCAACTGAAATTTGGTTACTGCGACTCAAATTCGGTTATTACGAATTTCAGTTGGTTGGTACAACAGAACATTAGTTTTCACAACAAAGTTCAGTTAATCCAACTGAATTTTAGTTGCAACACCCAAAAACTTCACAAATCTAACGTAAATATCGTTGTTGTAACTGAATTTATAAGTTGTTACAATTAACACACTTTTCAAATCGGTTGGCACTTTATTTCTCTGTGTGTAAAAACATGAAATAACCTTTTTCAAAAAGGTGACGATAAAATTTCTTTTAATATTATTTATTGTCACTACAGCGACTTCCATACAAAAGGCATGTTTATTGTCAGTAGCCTAAAATCGATTTTGATCAAATACTTTTCCGAATCAAAGAAAGGAATAAAATGGCATCGATTTGTTGTTGCATATTTCGATATGAATGCACATATTAGCATATTTAGCTATAAATGCATTTTTTAATACTTTTAATTGCATCCTAGCAAAATATTGGCAATTTCATCTTATTACTGTTTGCATTACCAATAATGATAATCATACCCTGTTGTATTATTTCAAACTAAAAAATAATGACTTCTTAATAACGGCCTATTTTATTTTGAGTCCTATAACAAACATTTGGACTTAGCCATTAGTAATTAGACAACAGAATAAGCCGGATAAAGCGCTTATATTAATGTCATACTCAAATGAAAGTTTAGGGTATTGGCTATGCATTTAAGTATACCCAGCAAAATTTTTCATTATCACGTAAGCGGATATATAATGAAAATAAATATCTTAACACATTATAATTTAGCGTCACTACTAGTTATTTTTGTTTGACTAAGTCGTTTTTATAAGGGTCAAGCTTAATTAATTATTTTATAACGAATATAAAGTATTTTTATCAACTACTTATTTTTTAATTACTGATAAGTATAAGGATAAGCCCTATTATTTAGAAACTTGTCGCCACATATTTTTAAAGTTGCTTATACGCATACGAATAACTAATTATTTTGGTAACCACTTATTTTTTGTAATGCAGCGAGTAAGTGAGTGTAAAAATTTTGTGAGTTTTTTCATGAAGCAAATATGTAAAACTAATTACAAAAATTACCTCGTCGAATAAAAAAAAAACAGTTTTGACGCCGAATTATATCCAGTTGGCCTAAATACTACTGCTTATTATATAGATACTGGTAATGAGACTCATTACTAAGATTTTGCTGGATGCCAATATTATATACAAAAAAAAAGTCATTTAAAATCAAAAATCTTCAATTCGTAAATCTAATTTTTTAACGGTCACTTTTTGCAGTCATAATTACTTATAAAGCAACTTTTCGTAACCAAGTTTGTAACCACTTATTATTTAGCATCTAATAACTACTTATTTTTATTTATTTTTTGTAAGCGAGCAGGTAAGCCTGACTAAATATAAACATGACTTCGCCTAACAAAAATATTTGGTATATCGCCAAATAATAAGCAGCGGAAATTTCCATTATATAACCACTTATTTGGTAATGAAAGTTTTTGCTGGGATATTTTGTTAAAATAAAAATTTAATTAAAAATAAACAAAAGAAAGCATTTCTTCACCTAACTCCAAAAGGGCGTATCTAACAAAATTTTCAAAACCGGTTTAATTGATTATTATGACTCATTTGACTACACACTACATGCCTACCCGATGAAAAACGTTTCTATATACTCCTATACAACTTCATATCATTATATATATGCTTATATGTGTGGCAATATATTAAGATACATACATATGTTCATATCTTATACTTCGTTTGTGTTTTTTTTTTTAATATGGCGGAATATATTATCATATATTATTGTATTGTATGTTATATATTAGCATATCTAGCAAATCTGATCATATAAACACAAACAATTCTATCACTTTTATATATAATTGTATATGGCAAGACTTATCAATATATAAAGTAAAATTTAACGAAAGCAATTCTATCACATTTAAATATTTTTTTAGCACCATTTGTAATTAAAATATAAATGAGTTTAAAAATTTACTGCAAAAAAACATGTAATGATTATTAATATTTTTTTTATTAAAGTATTAAAAAACAACGTTATAATTATTAGGTTTTAAACCAACGAACATATAGACTAACATAACATCTGTTAAATTTTATATGCCAACTGGTTTTAAGAGAAAAGTTTTTAAGAGGTTCTTTTAATGCATATTTTTTATTATTTTGTACAACTTGTGTTAATTATACAAAACTTATTTAAAGAATGCATAAAACAACACAAATCAACTTTAAATTTAATTATAATTGCTTAAGAGCATGGAAGTACCACTGTTAACACACTATTTTCGAAACTCTCTTAAGCCCAGTTCAAGTTCTTAAAAGAGCGCATTGGAAACGGATTGTTTAAACAAATGAAATACCCAATCCTTATAACATGCGTAATGGATTCTAAATTTTTAATTTTGCAATTTACTTTCTACCACTGCTCCTGTTTTGTCGTTAACAAAATATGTAGTTGTTTTGAGCAATCTGAAATTGCAGCAGTACGATATATGGAGATTTATCCTTCATAAAAAAATATTGTATTGATCCATAATACCTACTGTATAGTTATTATTCTTAATTATTTTGTATAGCAAGGACGTGCAAGGTTTGCTGTTTATTTCGGCTCTTCAAAATATCTGTAAATCTTCTACTTGAAAATTTTGAGAACAAAAAATGTAATTTTTTTTTTCTCGGTAAATGTTTTTTGTTTTACCTAGCTTTTTAAATGTAGTTAACCAAAATACACCTTGCCACAAAATGTTAAACGTTTACGCATATATAAGGGCACCCGTAATTTAGTTCGCGAATTTAATGATTTTTTTAATGAAATATAATACATTGACTCATATCGACATAAGATCGAAGCCTTTTAGGTTTTGATTGCATCGGTTCATGTTTAGACCTACTGCATATATGTACATATAAGGCCCACAAAAGTAGTAGGTATTTACTTAATGGGATAATTTTTAAAATCACAACGCCTCACTTCACCTAAATTTATAATTTTTTTATTTTGAGATCAGTTGAATCCAAATCTGACCCAATATATTCTCCACCCGGGTTTTTGCTATAATCGGGACGTTATAACATCACGAACTATGACTTTTTCACAAAATTTGTTATGTCATCTGAAATTCCGTTACGAGTATAACGGACGATTTCTCAAAGAAGAAATGAGATATCAGAAGGGTTAAACTTGAGTTTTCAAAACAACAGGGAGAAATTTCAAATAACAAAACAACGTTGGGGAAAAAGTCATAATACGCAATGTTATAACGTCCTGAATATAGCAAAAAAAACGATGTGTTCTAAACTTTACGTTAACATATCTCTGTGATATCGAAATTCTGAGGTCAGATTGGGATTCAGCGCACCCGAAGCTTTTATAAAAGTATGTTATAGTGTGTGTTGTCATAGCTTTTAAATTTGTCTACAGATTTTTTTTTAAATAGGGTTTTCTTTAATCGGAAATATAGTGTTTTTAAACCCTATACTCACATTTTGTGGAGTATTTTTTTTGTTAATGCTACCTAATTCAAGACCACATGTGTTTAATCAATTGTAGGATACTCTACAATTTTATCAAAATTTCTTAATATTTGCATGCGGTGAAGCATAATTTTTCTTTTTTATGGAGACGACTAGGTCTTTACATGGTCTGATGTCTACTCAAAGAGTGGACATCAGTATAAACGGGACTTTTGGAAATTCCTACGGGGAGGGCAGTAAGGGGAAAAGTCTCCTCCTTGGCGGACTGGCCAAACCACCAAAGCGAGGAACTTGAAATTTGGTATGTGCGTCTCTTATGACGAGTAGTATTGACGGAATTATTGGAAATTAACACGGTGAGGGGCAAAAAGGGGGAAAATCTGCCCCTTGGGGGCCTGGCCGAACCGCTGATACTAGGAACTTGAAATTTGGTACATGAGTTCCTAATGGGGAGTAGACATCTGTAAAGAGAGGAATTTTGGAAATTTCTACCAGGAGGGGCTAAAAGGGGAACAGCTTCCCCTTGACGGACTGGCCACACCACTAAAGCGAGGAACTTGAAGTTTGGTAGGTAGGTACCTCCTCACAAGAAGATATCTGTATAGACGGGAGTTCTGGCAATTCCCCCGCGGAGGGGCAAGGAACTTTAAATTTGGTACGTGAGTTGCTCATTCGAAGTAGACATCTATATGGATCGGATTTTGGGAGTGGCATAAAGGGTAAAAGTCTTCCCATTGGCGGCCTGCCCAAATCCCTGTGGTCAGAAATTTTAAAATTAAAATATATGTTTCTTAAAATATGAACTAGCTCACTTTTATGATACTTTTTAGATTTATAGCCAGGAACGTGGTAAAAATAGGGGTTAACGTAGGGAAAACTCTCCCCTTGGCGGCCAGGCCAAACCACTAAATCGATGAACTTAGAATTTGGTATGTGGGATCGTTATCACGAGAAGTAAGACTAACAGGTCTCCCCCTTGGCCTATTTGCCAACCTGCCTAATACCCATATTGCTGTAGCTTTTCAGCTCATTTTTTTAATACCTAAACTTGAGATTTAGAAACAAAAAAAAATAAAAAATAATGATTTTTTGTCCTTCACAACATATTCAAGTTCCATTGAAATCTGCGGTTTCATCATTATGTAGTTTCTTTGCAAGTTAAAATATTTTCAGTCTAGCCTCCTCGTTCCTCATGTGCAGCCTACTGGACATTTTTCAAACGTTTGCAGACGTGTTTTCAAAAATTATTTTTAATTTTATGGCCATTTGTACAGCTAACTGAACATGTTTTTTGTACTAAAAACCAGTATTTTTTTTTGCAAGCTGGTCACTCTAAAAAATTTTGCTTTATATTTGTGATCAGGTGATCGTATAACACGTTTTTTAAAGCACTTAACCATTTTAATTAAATTTTTGCAATTGTGATATATAAAAATTAAAAAAAAATATATAATTTTATTGTTAACAGTTCAATAAACAAGTTAAAGTACATAAATTTTCAATAACTTTATTGTTAGACCCTTATTTTAGCATTTTTTTACATGTCCAGCCCGCTGCACATTTGTTACCTATTACAAAAATAATGGCACGTTTTTTATTTCACTTAGTTACAAATGTCCAGCCGGCTGCACCTGCAGTATCTTAGAATCGCTTCACTTAGTTACAAATGTCCAGCCGGCTGCACCTGCAGTATCTTAGAATCGCTTCGTCCTTTATGTCCTTGAACAATTTTTTTTTCTGTTGTTTCTCTCAGAAGCATAAAACAAAAATTTTTGAAGACTTCTGACGCTAGATTTTTCCTCGGGACTGAGGAGGCTAGAATACAAAATAGGACGTTTTTCAAGTATATTGAAATTTGTAGCACCTACAATTTTCAATATTTAACCATGCCTATTTGTAGCATACCCAGCAAAAAAAAAACTCGATTTGGTAAGCAGTTGCTGCCTTTATATGCTTATAAAATAGCGCTTTACCGTCATGCATACTATAAAGCAATTATTTAAGGCATTGTGTAGTGCTTCCCAAAATGCCTTCCACAAGCGCTTTCAGAAGCTCTTCTAGAAGCTCTTTCAGAAGCTCTTCCACAAGCTCTTCCAGAAGCTCTT
The DNA here is from genome assembly GCA_021234595.1 of Delia radicum. Taxonomy (NCBI): domain Eukaryota; kingdom Metazoa; phylum Arthropoda; class Insecta; order Diptera; family Anthomyiidae; genus Delia; species Delia radicum. The sequence goes on from CM037852.1 coordinate 117,066,265, forward strand.
TCAGAAGCTCTTCCCGAAGCTGTTAAGAAGGCATGAATTTATTGCTTCTAAGAGCACATGAAAGAAGCGCTTTTCAACTGCTTAAAAGAGACATACCAAGTGGGACATCGCGAACAAAAATCATGCCTTCTGGAAGCGCTTCGTAATTAAATAATGCCTTCCGGAAGCGCTTCGTAATTAAATAATGCCTTCCGGAAGCGCTTCTTTGAAGCGCTATTTTTTGCTGGGTATAGAACAAAAATACTGAAGTTAGTGATTGACCCGCTACACTTAATATGGAAAGCCTTATATACGAATATATTCATTTACTGTGGGAGATTAAATTTTTTCATAGTTTTGTATAAAAATATGTATAAAAATATTAGATTTATTAATGTCAATAGAAATGTTTAAATTGAATGTGTTAAATAATTTTACAGACATAATTGGATTAAAGAGGGTCAAAACACAAAAATTTTTTAATTTTTTGCAACAACCGTTAGTGAGCTGGACCATTTTGAAAAAAATGTCTTTTTGGAACGAAACCTTTTTTAAAAATGGTCCAGCTCACTAACGGTTATCGCAAAATATTTGGGAACTATTTTACTAAAAAAAATACAACGTATATTTTCAGGAAGCCGCTAAATTTTTTTTCCTGAAACGATCCACCTTACATACATATGAACGAATTTACAACTAGTTTATATTATAAAAAAGAGAAATGCACAGAGTTCGAAAATACATTTTTTCGCAATGATTTAGATTTCGAAAGTTCCGCACTTTATCTTTTGCAATATTTCGCCCCTAAAAGAATGTTCCAAAATTGTGCTTTTGAAAGATCCATATATCCAAATCATTTCAAAGAATGTATGTTATGGTTGTTCCCAAATGAAAGAAAGGGCCATGGTGAAATGATCAATTTACACAAATATTTTAAATTAATATGTGTCCTTTGCCAAAACTTAATTTTTTTCATTTTCTGTCAAATGATGTGAATTTAAAGGAAAACAAAATTATGTGATTAGAAAACACTTTTGTTTCTTGGGTTCTTAATTTAGTTGGCTTTCGGAAAATAATTTTACTTAATTTATTATACAAATAGTTTCAGATGTGTGTTAAATCAAAAACCAGATCGTTTTTAATCGTTTCAAGGTACAACACACTCCCATACCATTCTTTTTTTGTATCAATTTAATTAATACACGCAAAGCCATCATAAATCTGATGAAAACTACATTGTTTTATATCCAATTAAACTGTTTTATAAATATTAATGAATCTTTTTCATAATCCTAGCTCAATTTTGTTATCGAAGTGTATTAAACTAAAATAATATTTCTATTTCGGTTTTCGAGATATGGGCTATTGTTATAAAATAAAAAATATTAATGATATTTTGGTATGCAGTAATAATGAAGTTATGAAAAATGTTGCATAAATATTTACGAATAGTGAGCAATTTCAAGTTCAAGATCATGTTAAACAAAAAACTCTGTCAGTACACTGATCGAATCAATCATACTATTAATTAATGTCTTTCATTAAGTTGGGTTCATTGACCTAATGAATAATTTTCTTTAAATTAAAGAAAAATTCATTAGGTAAATGAAATTTTCATAATATGTTTTTGGTTAATCATTTAAATATGCAATATTTTTTTTATACACCAAACATTTAGTTTCATCAGATTTCAACAGGAGGCGCTTCAACTATTGGAAAAAGCTATTTTAATACAAAAGTCTAAATAAGCACATCATTTTGTTTTGGTTATTGAGGCCAATCGGTAAAGCGGTACTGTTTACATGTTGGTGCACCAACCGTGGTTGCGGGTTCAAGTCGCCTTCAGCGAGATGACAAAAAAAAAACAGAAAAGTTAATAAATAAATATAAAAATATAAATAAATATGAAACAGAAAAAAATACTTTTTCCATTATAATTCATTTAATGAAAATATTTCATTAATTCAATGAAACTTTCTTTGGGGACTTTAACGTGTGCCGTAGTGTGTCATTTCAAAAGTGGATACTTTACTTACAGTGCAATCTTTTTATTTTAATTTGGTTTTGGCAATTGCTATGCACGGATGTGGTAACATATTTTTCAGTATTTTTTTTTACGATATATATTATATCAAAATCCATTAAAGCGACTCTTGTTCAGCACACAGAAACTATTTTTTTTTAAATTTTCGAAATAAATTTAAGCCTCAAACTTTGATTGATATGCATCATGTGTTAACGTGGTCCAATATGACTCAAATTTTTTAGCCAGTGCTAATATTGTTTATATATTAGTCTTATATTTATATAAGTTTAATATCATGTAAATAAATAAATAAAAAATTTAATTATTGACGAAAAAGTTAAAAATGAAGGGTAAACACTAGGGTATTCAATTTACTCGGGTTTGCTTTTGTTCGAGTAATCGAGTAACTCGATTTTGAGGTTTTTAATTTACTCGAGTAGGCGAGTAAGATTTTAAAATTGCTCGAATAACTCGAGTAACTCGAACAATTTTAATACTTTAATTTTATTTTCCAAAAACTCACATTTTTGTTAAGTTTTTATATTTTATTAGTACTAATATAACATATATATAAAAATTAACAAATTAATTAAAAATTTTAGTAAAAAGTATATCTAAAAGAGAAAAACATTTGCTAAGATCATTTATTATTGCGACAGTTTTGTCTCAGTACACTCAAAGCAAAAGCGTTATTATATCAATGAAATTCTTTATAAATATGTTGAAATCTTCATTGATTTTCTTTCAATATAACTGGTTCATAAATATGTATTAAACTGTTTTATAAAAATATTTGTAAGGTGATCCGTTTTGTAATTTCACTCAGACCTGACACAGTTTTGTTATATTAGTGTGTTAGTACTAAACGAAAAAATAGTCCATTGTGTCCTATCATTTTAGGATTTTGAGATATGTATGTAATTTTTCTAAAAAAATTATAAAGAAGTTTTGAAAGAACTTTCATGAATATTTAAGAAGATTTTCATCATATTAATGAAAACTTCATTACTTCTATATGTAAATTTTAATATGTGGAAATTTTGCGTAGAACCGCTATGAATTTCCATATAGGGCTTCTAAAATTGGCTTGTTACAACGACATAAAAGGGACCAACAAAAAGTTTTTAGTAAATGACATTTAAAAATTCCTTTTTGAAAATATAGTATTTATATGTAGTTTCTTTAGATCAAATGGCATCTAAATTAAAAAAAAAATAATGTTTGATCCCACTTTTAACCCTCAAATCCGCACCAATATTCTTAAACACCCCAGTCTTAGAACTTGTTTCTTTAAAAAATATCCAAGTTTCTTCGATATCGGAGTTTTTCGCATTAAGTTCTTCGTTTTGCGTAATATAATTTCTTTAACAGTGCTCACTTAATATAAAAATACACTTAACATTTAAATATTCACTATAACAGTCACATTATTTTATACAAAATATTAAAAAAATATAAAATAGTTCATATTTTTAAATTACTCGAGTTACTCGATTAATCGACCAAAATTGTTCGAGTTATTCTTTACTCGAAATTGGCCACTTCGAATTACTCGAACAATTTTTTTTTTTTTTTATTAATTAATAATCATATAATTACAAATTATATACTATTACCCTAACCGAGCACTAGCTACTATGGCTTTCGGCGCGTTGTAGCGAAAACAGACCAGTGCCTCTGGTGGGAATCGAACCCACGACCCCCGCACTGATAAGCCAGCACGCTACCAACTAGCCTACCGGGGCGCACTACTCGAACAATTGTTCGACATCATTTCATCGATTAATCAATTAACGGTTAACCGATTGAATACCCTAGTAAACACAGAAGTACGCTTGAAAAGTGAATTGGAAATACATAATTTAGTTTAAATAAGACCAATTTCTTTCAGACTACAATCACACTAGTGAGCTTAAAAGTTTCCTTGAAAAATTTACGATTTTGTTAATACAAGACATGGAGTATAGCACCGATGGGCTCCCTCCGATCTTAAAAAAAGCCGAATATATAAAAAAGGAGAAAAAATAGTGAATAATTTGTTCACCAATATTTAAAATAATTCAAATAAGTGGCAGCCTGGGTCCACGACATAGTGTCAAAAAGGTAGCGTTAATGCACATCGATAACTTTAGCCCTATTATGTATGAATTCTAATGACTAGCTAGTTTAGTGTTAGTGCACATCGATAACTTTAGCCATATTATGTATGATTTCTAATGACTAGCTAGTTTATGATCAAGCTTTGGGTAAACATATTTCTATTTACAGCGAAATTTTTTTCTGATTCTGTCAGATTATTTCGGTAATGGTATTTTAAGGATAACGCTATTTCGATTATTTCGATAACGGTATTTTAGTGATAATAGTATTACAATTATTTTGTTAACGGTATTTTAAGGATATTGGTATTTTAGCTATTTCGGTAACTGTATTTTACGGATAACGATAGTCAGTTGAAAGGGTTTGAATCGATAACGGTATTTTAGCGGTGTTGCCTGCCACCCCTGGATTAAACAAATTGGAGTTTGTTAACATATATCTCGACTATATTGCCCTTTCAATGGCCAATAACCTGTTTATTATTTAAACAAAAATATATTCAAATAATAAATATAATATATATATAAAGGGTCCGCCAAATAACTTTTTTTTTTTGATAATGCTATCAAAAAAAAACTACTGAATATTTTCTCAAATTTCTTTTTTTATTTGAAAGTACAATCCTTCCGGTTAATAATGGAAAATAATTTCATTCAAATGGCTGCCTCGGCTGGCCATGCAGTAGCCTACACGATCGGTACAAATTTTAAGCACATTATCGATTGTGTGCAGCTGTATTTCCTCCTCTTCAATTTTTGTGAACAAAAATTCGTTCAACATGGCCCGATAACGATCGCCATTGACTGTAACGGCCACTCCTTGCTCATTTTCGAAGAAAAATGGCCCAATTATGCCTCTGGACCAAAATCCGCACCAAACAGTGACTCGTTTTGGGTGTATCGGCACACATTCTGCAACATTACCATGATTTTCAAAGTAATGTCGCAATATTTACCTGCGTTTTTCAAGCGTATACACAACCATATTCGTTCAGCGGAAGGATAAAACTAATTATCTGTCAAATCAGACATGGTAACACTTAACCATTCACGAAATAAGCACTAGTTGAAAAAAAAGTTAGATGGCGGACCCCTTACATATATATATGTATGCACAGCGCATACTTTAGGGACAAGCCCAAAATTGTCCGCTAAATATGCGATGTATAGAAATAATTGTCCTTATCTAATATGCTAGGTGTATGAAAAGGCGCGAAAACTTTGGGGACAGTCCCCAAAGTAAGCAAATGTCCCTAAACTATGCGGGGGAATGAATAAATGTCTCTAGAGTATGCGCTGTGCATACATATATATATATATATTCATTATTTAAACAAAAATATAAACTTTTATTGCATTATCAAATTTTTTAAATATTTTTTTTTTAAATGTGTACACTGTAGTGTACAAGGGTAGAGAAAGGGTTAAAAAAATCATTATTTTTTGTATAACAATTCAAATATAAAAATTTCTTTAAAAGTACGGAACTTAAGTGGTCAAATTTTTCGCTCAACGCAAAATCCGATTAATTTTCAACGACTGCGTATATAACAAATTGAAAATTAGGCACATGAATATTTATTACCCGTACGAAATTCAAGTTGTAAGGGTAGTAAAACAAAAGTTGAATACTACCCCCTCAGAATTTGATGAAATTTTGCATACAGCTACATTTTACCTATACAAACACAACCTCATATTTAGAAATTGCATTTTTGAAAATATGTGGGCGTTTCAAGGTATCGAAGTTTTTGAAAAATCACGATAACATGTACTTTCAATCTGAGATTACTAAGGAATGGCTGAACCGATTTCAAAGATTTTGGTACCATTAGAAAGGGGGTTCAACAAATATCGGTTTTGATATGAAATTCATCATACGTGATTTGAGTGGAATTACATGTTTTGCCCAAATTAAGTGTTTTGGGTATGTGTTTTCCCATATATTTTCATGTGAACAAAATATCTGCAAAACATATCGAAAATGATCTGTGCAACACTGAATTTGTGTCTGGAACTAGCAAAAACTACATGTCATAGTGAGTGGCAATTCAGACAAAAAGAATTTTTTTTAACTTCGAAAACAAATGCAACGAACATAATAAAAATATATTTAATGTACAAAACATGGCTAGTGAAAACAGTTTGAGGCATGTATGGCAATCAATTCGATGCGGGTATCTTTTATTTCGGTAACGGCATTTTAGAGGCAACGATATTTTAGTTATTTCGGTAATGGTTTTTTTTAGCGATAACAGTATTTAAGTTATTTCGGTATCGGTTTTTAAGCGGCAACGGTATTTTAGTTATTTCGGCAACGATATTTTAAGGATAACGGGTTTTCAGTTATTTTGGTGACGGTATCAAAAACTGTAACGTTATTGTACATACAGACAATTTTTTTTTAATTATTTATATTATTTTTTAATTATTTATCATGTAACGATATAAAATGGGTCTTTACCTACAATACTACATAAATTAATAAAAACTTAAAGGTTTTGCTGTTTTAAACAAAACGCTTTTTAGATCATTTCAACTATTTCGGTAACGGTATTTTAGCGATAACGGTATTTTAGTTATTTCGGTAACGGTATTTTAAGGATATCGGTATTTCAGTCATATCGATAACGGTATATTACGGATAACGGGTTTTAAGTTTCGATTCGGATTTCAATCGATAACGGTATTTTAGCGGTATTGCCTGCCAACCATGATTTGAAGTATTTTCCTCAAAACATTTCCAAAAAACAGCCGAATTTTGTGATGCTTATTTATAACAATAGAAGACAAAAAAACTTACCTTCTGTTGGCATATTATACGCATTCGCTTGTAAGTAGTTTTCAATTTTTTGATCATTTGCCGCATTAAATTGCTCTAAATAGGGTATAAATTCTTTGAAACCAATTGTTTGCAATACGCCCTTAGTATACGATGATGACGATAATGCTGAAGTGTTGCTACTAACAGTATTGGTAGACTCACTACAGTGTACATCAGCAACATTGCAAAATAAGGCAGCAATATCCAAAATTACGGCAGCAGCATCCAGTAGAGTATTTTATAGTTTTGTTTTAAATAAATGATGATTTATGGAAAATTATTAGCCCAAACAAAAAAAAAAAATTATTATATTATACATAGAAAACCAATATGATTAATAGCTTTTTGTTTTTCTATATTTTAAAGATTTCATTATGTATAGTCAGACGACGTATATGTACGTAGTACTCACCTTTTGTTCACATTATGCTCGTTATGAAACGCTCGTATTTCACGTAGCAAACCCTGTTCTAACATGGCATCAACACGCTTATCTAAACGATTATTCAATACATCCTGGAAAGGGTAAATAAGTATTTACTTATGGATAAATTTAAATAGGTAACGAAAAAAAAGATCTTAAACATTTTGTAGTTTAAAGCTAATCACGGACATAGGAAAAAGCAACATAATTTGGTAGAAATTATATATCCAGATATCTTAGTAAATGCATTGATGAAAGAAAAATTTTGTTATAAAAATTTATAAAATAAACGAATAATACATAAAATAACACGTATACTACGGTGTCCCGTTAGAAAAAAATTAAGTAATAGCACTCAAAGGATGAGTATTAAGGATTTGAATACAAGGGCATTTAAAGAAAAAATTTTGGAGACTACTTTTAGGTCCCGACATGTGATTTAAAATTTCTAAAATGGTACATTTTGCTCAAAAAACTTTCACTCACTTTTTGTCGAAAATAGAGCCAAAAGTTTCTTTATATAGAAACAAATTCATAATTTTTTGTTAGAATACTCTTGCTATACCACAGCATTTCTTAGTTTTCAGCAAGTATGTAAATAATATAATTTTTTTTTTATTTTTTTTATAAAACACTTGTATGACACATTAAAAAAAAAATAATTGAACATTTTTTAAATAATTTTTCAACTCAATATTCGCGAAATAATTAAAAAAATTTCCATTTTAAAAAAATAGGGCTAACAGTTTCTGCTTTTAAAATATGTAGTTGTTTGGGTTGTAATACAGTTTCTTTATTCTTAATGTAAATGTCAGTCATTTGTAGAACAAATTAAATTTGTTACTAACCTTGTAGTTTATTTAAAAAACAAACCACATCAAATGACTGTTTTATGATTTTACATTAATTTTTTACAGTATTTTTTTGGTATTTAAAAAAATAAAAAAATAAATGTTTGTTTATTTTTTACTAACATATGTGGTTCAATTTTACAATTGTTAGTAGTTTTTTGAACATTAAAAAACAAATGATAATGTAAGTTGAATTTACTGAAATGTAAGTCATCCTTTCATTAAGTGAAATTTCATTTGTTTATAACTACATTTGCATTGGGTTTACATAGTATTATAAGTGTATGTAATATTATTTTTAATTTTTTTATTTTTCTTACAAAAACACTTCGTCAACATTAAAAAAAAAAATAATTGAAAACTTTTTAAATAATTTTTTAATCCGATATTCGCGAAATAATTAAAAAAAATTAATAATTTTTAGTGAAATGTTGACATTAGTAAAATGTTATTTGAGTGTTTTTATTAACAATTTACAAAAAAAAAATATATGTATATAATTAGTATGTACCTGCTTAAAACTAAAAAATGCTGTGGTGGACCAAAAGTATTCTAAAAAAAATATGAATATTATTCCCATAATAACCAGGGACCGTAAAAATTATTCCTTTTTTCATAAAAGTCAGATGATAAAAGTTATTATTTGATTTTTATTTTTTCGAGCAAAAGTAAAAGCTATTTTTTGATTTTTATTTTTTCGAGCAAAAATAAGTTATTTTTTGATTTTTATTTTTTCGGGAAAAATTAAAAGTTATTATTTGATTTTTATTTTTTCGAGCAAAAGTAAAAGTTATTTTTTGATTTTTATTTTTTCGAGCAAAAATAAAAGTTATTTTTTAATTTTTATTTTTTCGAGCAAAAATAAAAGTTATTTTTTGATTTTTATTTTTTCGAGCAAAAATAAAAGTTATTTTTTGATTTTTATTTTTTCGAGCAAAAATAAAAGTTATTTTTTGGTTTTTATTTTTTCGAGCAAAAATAAAAGTTATTTTTTGATTTTTATTTTTTCAAGCAAGTATAAAAGTCATTTTTTGGTTTTTATTTTTTTTTTACCAAAAATAAAAGTTATTAGCTTTGTTATAGATATACAGCAAATATTTTGCAATGTTATTTTTTGTGATAACTGTATTAATATATATTATTATACATATTTAAGTAGCTAACTACAAGACAAACATCTACATTTGTACGAGCAGTTCGCCAATTTTTGGAAACTAAAATCGTCATTTTTAAAACAAGAATTCTTCAAAAAAATCGTCATATTAAAAATAAGTTTTACTGATTATAAAACTCGAAAATATTACAAAAGGCAACCATAAAATTTATATATTTCGTTCATACAAATATAACTGCGTTATTTGTTATTTATTCGTTATAAAAATAAAAATTTATAACTTATGGAATTTCAACTCAAGAAGTTGAAATAAATATCAAAAATAACTTTTATTTTTGCTCGAAAACATAAAAATCAAAAAATAACTTTTATTTTTGCTCAAAAAAATAAAAATCAAAAAATAACTTTTACTTTTGCCCGAAAAAATAAAAACCAAAAAATAACTTTTACTTTTGCTCGAAAAAATAAAAATCAAAAAATAACTTTTATTTTTGCTTGAAAAAATAAAAAGCAAAATTTTAAAAAGCAATGCATTTTATTATAGACTAGTTCATAAGGATCAAAATGGTATACTTGCAACAGTTTTCCGAACTTTACATCTAGTTGCTTTTTTTGTTTAAAAATTTGAAAATAACTGTTATTTTCGGTCCCTGATAATAACATCTACATAACAAAACTTTGTAGCCCTTTTTTTAACGAAAAATAAGTCAACTTTTTTTTTTTAGCATAACGTGTCATTTTTAAAATGTTAAATCGCGTGTCGGGACCTAAAGGTACAATCCAAAAAAAAATATAGTTTTTTCCGTATGCAGCTCTCTATTACTCATCGTTTGAGTGCTATTACACAAGCCAATTCGCAAAAATGCACTTTAGCGCGACACCCTAACGTATACGTTATAAGTAGGAAACATATTTTAATTATTCTTAAATATTTACGATATACAATATTCAAAGAATATTTTCCCTAAAAAGAAGCTGAGCAACGCGTTAATTTTCTGACCCGCAAAATTTAATGAACTTCTCAGTACAAAAATGTGAAAAAAGTTAATCAAAAATACTCTAACTTCCCTCCCCAAAACATTTTCCTTTATCCGCGCCTGTTGTAGATACTCGTTTTCCAATCTTACTTTCAAGCTTTAATAATAATTTGTTTTAATGTTTTTAATAAATTGCCAAAATCATTCAAATTTCGAGTTTTTTTTATTAAAAAATACTTAAACGAAATGTTTAATAATTTAGGCCTGATTAGCTTATGGAAAATACCTTCAGAAATTAGAAATGTATCTCAATTGTAAGTTAATTTTATTCTCTATTGATAACACGGCTTGCCATCAAACAAATATATCAATTCTATATATTTCGGGCATGCAGATTCCAATGGCGTACTTAATTTTTGATCTATGGTACAGCTTTCCCGCAAAATGACTTTAAAGTTTGACGCATCTTAGCGCTGGTTTTTATATACAAAAATTTGCAACTGCAACAAATCTGATATCTTTCTGTTGAAATTGAAGGACAAGTATTAGTGTTTATGGTGTATATTTGATTCCTAAAGCTTAAAATCGAACTCGCTGTTAAACGTTTTTTCTAATATTTTCGATTTTTGCGAATTCTATCGCTAAATAGTTGATCGAGCTAATCAAATGTTCACACAGTGGAAAGGGTCATTTAAGATTAGTAATATTAGTAATAAAAATGTCTAAAATTTTACATGGTGACAAAATTCAAAAGATAATTAAGATGTTGAAAGCAAATGTTATTTTTTGAAAAAAATGTTACAAAAAATAAATACATAAAAGTTTTGAAAAAGCGCTGCAGACTTTTATGTATTTATTTCTTTATAAAAAATTTTAACAAAAATGGTGCGATTTTTTGTTAAAATTTTTTATAAAGAAATAAATGCATTAAAGTTAAATACATGGAAAGCCACTTTTTTGTTAAACAAATTTTTGAAACTTCTGTGTATGTAGTTATTTCTGTATGAAAAATTCGCGCCTTATTTTGTTAGCATTTTTCATAAAGAAATAACTACATACACAGAAGTTTCAAAAATATGTTTAACAAAATAGCGCTTTTGCAACTTTTTCAACACTTCTTTGTGTCTATTTTTTATTAAAATATATTAAATTAAATCGCGATTTTTCGCTAAAGAAGAGACCTCTTTGTAACGAAAAATAATGATTTCACAATGTTTTCCAGAAAATTTAGTAAAAAAAGTTGTAACCAATTTTTTTTTGTATAAATTATACAAAAAATGGCGACATTTAAAACCCTTTTAACTGGAAAAGAAAAAAACTTCATAAATTTCCAAAAATGTTGATAAATCAAAATAGTTATTTTAACCAATTTTGTGGCAAACATTAACTTTGTTTCACTTTCGTCCCCGCGGGTACGTAATTTTACCATAAAGAGTTTCTATTGTTAAATTTGTGTAAATTGTTGATGTTTCGGTTCACTCGGATGACCGCGACGTCGAAAAAACCTATTTTAGGTGTCTAGACGTTAATGACACAATTAAAGTTACATATTAATTGGGAGTTCTTTAATTTTACAAGTACAAGGTATAAAAATTATGTTTTTTTTCGACCTTTAATTGTGCAATGAAATTGAGAATTATTCAAGTTCGAGGCCATAATATAGAGTATGGCCTCGAACTTGAATAATTTTCATTTTCATTGCGTTCTTTATTTTTTCTTGGTTTCTATTTCATTGGGACTTATTTCATGTATTTCTTGGAAGTTATAAAATTTTTTGTTTTTGGAAATTATTTAATTTTTTCGGTTTGGAAGTTAATTAATTTTTCTTGGGCCTTATTTCATTGGAAGTTATTTCATTGGCAGTCATTTCATTGAGAGGTATTTCACAGCGCCAATCCTTCTTGTTATGAAACAAAAACGAAATTTTTTTTAAAAAATCAAATTATTTATTATATATTTTTCAAATATTATCTTATTTCAATGTTTAAATGAAGAACACATCTGTGGTATTTGGGGACAAAAGTTTTGGTACAATATTCATCATTCGGCGTTGTGGTGTAATGGTTAGCGCGTTGGACTTTTACACAGAAGGTGCCGGGTTCGATCCCCGGTGCCGGCAACATCAAATTAATATGTATGAGTTTTTTCTATCCCTCATACGTATCGCAATGTCCACCTTCGGTGTTCCCATAGCAATTAACCCCACCGAAGTAAAATAATGAATCAGGGCTATGAACCAAAAAGCTTCAATAAGTTCGCCAACTCTCCATCAGGTGGCGAGCAACAACTGTTCTAAGACTTATCATCTCGCGCAATAACAGTGTTGCCATGTCTGAAGCCCTTCATCTTTCCCCACCTTTCATCTCTATACTATCCCTTTCCAAAGAAAGCAACACACTAAATATAGGAAGTATTTCCTGAGTGTTGCCTCTCTTTTTTAAAAAAAAAAAAAAAAGAAAAAAAAAACGTTAATTAGGAGTTAATTTGGTATTTTTTCTTGTAGTTCATCATACAAGTAATGGAGCATTGACCCAACATTATAGTTTCTCAAATAATATTTTTTATTAAATTTTAATTGCATATGTTGAGTTTTCGGAGCATTCCTTCGCTTATTGTTAGATCTAACAAAAGTCTATGGGTAGCGAAGATATTACAGATAAATGTGGGTTATTGCAAAATGTCCAGACTTTAATGCTTTCGGTCGTTTTTGTGGAATGATTGTCTTTTAAAAGTAAAAACTTATAACATTTCACATATTATTTTCAAATTTTGTATTGAATTTTTGTATAACTGGCATACACACGTCTACTGAAGTGGAAAACTTTGAATTTTCTTTCATTCTGAAGCACTACTGGGATCTATTTACGGTTTGACATGTTTTCGTGTGGATGACTTACATAGTGTCCACATTAGATATTAACCTTAATATAATATGTGCGAGAACGCCACCAGAATAACGAATTAAATTATCTATGTTCATATTAATGTTTAGGGTGGAGAACACGCATTCATCTTTATATCATGTCTTCTCATAATTTTCTGTCTGCCGTTGACAGAAAAATATTAAAGTTAATATCAAGTGTGGACACTATGTAATGTTGCACCTAGTGCAATAAATATCATCATCATCATACATTTGCTACAATATCTGCAGAAAATTGTTGGGCTTGACGCAATTTGTCTCGAAATTAGAGCTTGTTTTCATTCTCTTACTCTATAAGGACGGCCCATTTTCAGTGCATTTTGTATGTCCTGTAGTTTTAAAACTATTAACAACATTTCAAAATTGACAATTCGACTTCATGCTTCATCCCAGTATGTATCTGCATTCTCCGAAAGCTTCTTCTTTGTAATTGCAAATGAATTACGATTTTTATATATACAAATACATGTTTTGAAGATTGAGAGATATTACACAGTGATACAAAATCGAACTTTCCTAATCGGAATTTGACGAAACCAAAAGCAAGGTTTTTTTTTTTAGTTTAGTGCGAAATATTTTTTTATACGCTTTTAAAGTTGGTGATTTTGGAATGCTGTCTAACAAGAAAAAATCATCAAAAAATAATGCTTATTTTTTTTATCCTAGAAAGTTGTGGTATCGTATTGTTTTTAGGGTCGAGAAATCAATTTTTGATATTTATTTTACCTAAAACTCATGACATATGGCGCTGTCAAACAAATTTTGCTATTTCTAGTATATTGTCACAGAAAAAAACGGTGTGTTTTTACTTTTTTTGCGGATAAAAAATCAATTTTTGAAGTTGGCTTCATTATAAAACATATTTCTCATAACGTTAATTCAACTAACATAGTCATTTGGTTTTTACTGTTCAAAAAATTAGCTACAGTTGTATTATTAATGAGTGGTTCAGTCAATGCAGTGAAAAATAAACAAACATTAATTTGTTTTATTTTTTTAAATAAAAAAAACTACTGTATAAAATGAATGTAAAATCATAATACTGTAATTTAATGTGGTTTGTTTTTTAAATGAACTACAATTGTAGTCAAAAATTAAAATTTTTCTACAAATGACTGTTTTTTTCACTTAAAAATAAAGTTACTGTAGTACAACTGAAACAACGACAAATATTTACAGCAGAAGTTCCCTGAGTATGTGCTTACTTTTTTCATGGTTGGCAAACACTACCTTTTCATTACAATGAAAGTTGCCTGACACGGCCACACCAATGCCGTTATGAACGTTTTAAAGCTACGATTCTAATAGGGGAATGTGTCTTTACAGGGTTTATTTCAAAATTCTATCCATTAAATTTTGTTACATCAACAAAATAACGTTATAAATCGTCGTTTCGGTATTTTAGAGTTATTTTGACTGTAACTAGTTCAAGATATTTCAAAATAAAACAGAAAACTAAAACCGATCACATAAGAAGAAAGATGTCTTTAATGGAATCGCTTTTTTTATTCCATTCCGCTATTAGTGTTACTGTGATAGCCAATCGTTATTATGAAAAGTTATTGAATGCCAACCCTGCACACAAAGAAAAATTTTGCTGTTTGCCAACTGAAATTCGACTATTTTGACTCAAATTCGGTTATTACGAATTTAAGTCGGTTGGTACAACTCAACATCAGTTTTCACAGCAAAGTTTGGTTAATTCAACTGAATTGTAGTTGCAACGAACAAAATATTAAGAAATCGAATGTAAATATGGATGTACAAACTGAATTTTTGAGTTGTTACTATTAAAATACACTTTTAAATTCGGTTGGCACTTTATTTCTCTGTGTGTGCTTTTTTTGATATTTAAATTTTTATAAAGTTTCATTAGTGTAAGATTGAGATAAAAATAAAATATTTTTTAAATTAAAAAAAAAAACATCAAAGTTTTTGCGAAACAAACATCGAGTTCGAATATTTTGATTTATAAATCCAAAAATAAATCCGGTGCTTAAAAAACAGGCCTAATAATAACATAAATAAAGTGTTCCAAAGTGAAACTTCAGATATACACAATTTATATTTGAAAATGGAAAAACATGCAGTAATAAACAATATTTAAATAAAAATAAATAATAATATAAATAATAAATAAAATAATAAATATTTTTTAGCAATATTAAAAACCAACCCTAAATGAAAAATATGAAATAATCAAAAATTTCACAATTTATTGTATTAAACTATGCCATCACATGTAATGCAATTTGAAACTTTAATTCGTTAATGGAAGTCCAAATTTAATAATTAAAGAAAACAACATTGTTAAAGAATTTCTAAGCTATGTAAAAGAATTTAAGATTTAAAAATTGTGCTACTGAAGTGGTGTTTACAGAATTATGTAGAAGGAATTAACAGTTAAAGTGGTAAAGTGCTATCGTTATAAAATTTCATGATTTTCGAAGTTTAAATTACAGAAAAGTGTAAAAAAGCTTATTATATTACACCGATAGTACATGAGCATTTGAAATATGAATTACATTATTATTCTTTTGTTTTTATTAAAACTTTATCCCACTTGTAACAAAAATTTTTTGATTTGACGATTTTTGAAAATATAATGACGATTTTGGCGATTTTTATTGGAAAATTGGACGATTTTATGCTCAATATACCTGGCAACACTGTTTACAACATGTCCAAAGTTTATTAAAATCCGCGAGTTCGGGTCAGGATACCTCCTTTGTTAGTTCAAGAAAAGTCAAAAAAGTACTGACACTTCTACATAATATTTAAATACAGTTTTCCACTTTGGGACTCCGACAAGTTAACAGTAGTCAATTGTTCGTTACGAAAATGTTATTGGAACTGCTTTAATAACTGCCAAACACACTGGTATTATTGATTTTTCCCGATTCCAATAACCGACTTCTGGCGCTCTGTAAACCTATTATACATTACGTTTGAACATATTTACTTTATCTGTTAATTGCCAAAAATCTTTGAGGAACCGAATAATAAAAAAAACTTAGTGAACATTTTTGCTAAAACTACTAAAAATTAGTTCAAAATTACGTTGCAGGAAAACTGCTAAAATAAGACGATGTTTCTTTAAATATTAAAGTAAAATAAGAATGGCAAAAATAAATCAGTTGATTTCACTTAAATTTAGTTATTTTGAGCTCAATTTTAGTTAATTGAAAGTAACAATAAACATGCTAAAATCAGCAAAAAATTTGTTAAATATTAGCAGACAAAATAATCATAAAAAAATGTATTACTTTAAAAGGTTTTTATGCGAATTAAAATCTGTCTTTCTGAAAACAGCAGTCACAATTTTTTAGCAATTAGAAATTATTTACCGGTACAAACAATTGAGAATTAAGCTACGACATTAGAAAATAGTCAATGAATTTGCACCAGCAGAATTTTCAATGAAGTTGCAAATCACAGTCTGCTAAATTTAGGTGACACAAATTTTTAAATAACTTAATTTAAGTTGACAGGTGTAGTTAAATTATCTAAGAATTTAGCTAAATCAACATAATTTTTAAACTGACTTAACATTAAGAATTTCTGCTAAAATGTCCTTCCGGATCTCACCAGAGGCAGGTTCATATATATTACCAGGAGTATAGGTAGTTAATAAAGACTACTTAATATGCACGGAGCAACGATTTCTAGTACACTTTGCTCTATCACTAGGGTTTTAAAATTCGAGACTTTTTTCAACACCCGGGAATCGGGAAATTTTTCGTACATTCACCGGAATTCCTGGGTAAAAAATAATTTTTCCTAGGAAAAGGAAATATATAATTAAATTTAAGGATCAATGTTAATTTAGTAATATTTTTAACATTTGTTTTACGAAAAACTCTAAATATTTTTTTTCAAAACTTTTTAAAAATTGGTTTTTATATACACACAGAAAAAAAATTATCAATTTGCCAACTGAAATTCGGTTACTACGACTCAGACTCGGTTAGTACGAATTTCAGACAGTTGGCACAACTTTGTATTTGTTTTAACAACAAAGTTCGGTTAATTCAACAGAATTTTAGTTGCAACACCAAAAGTTTTCAAAAATCGAATGTAAATATAATTGTACTGAGTTTATAAGTTGTTACCATTAATATACACTTTTCAAGTCGGTTGGCGCTTTATTTCTCTGTGTGTGAATGTACTTTATTTCTTAAAAACTAGTCCTACAGCCGCTCTCAGATATATCTCTTCAGATTCAAATGCGTAACGGGGCCAACCTTCCCACTTTTTGCGAGATTATCGCGCTTTTAAAAGACAGATTTTTTCCGCCTTTTAAAGCAAAATCACACTTTTACATACGAGTATTTTATACAATCATTAAAAATTATAAAGGTTTTTCAAAAGGTTGGATATCGATAGTGTGTTCAAGTTTTAGAAATGTACACTTAGAGAATTCTCTGCATGATATCAATGAATTTTTGCATTCGATCTCTGAAGTGTCACTGGAACTCATCCATTGAAACTTTTCATTAAATGAATGCAATTTCGCATAAAATTTAATGAAAAATGTAATCTAATTAATTAAAAATTGCATAGAACTAATGAAATAGCTTCATTAACTACAGTTTCATTAAAACTACGAAGCTTTTTCATAAAGTTTAAGAAGTTTTTCATTCACATTGTGAAGAAAACTTCATCACTATAGTGAACAAATTTAGTTAAACCTCTTCTAAGAAATACTCTCTGTGTAGGGCTTTTATAATTGAAATAGAACTTGAAGTAAAAGCTGAAGTATTTCAGAATTTGAGAGTTTTTTTAGTTTTTAAAAAGATATCTTTAGTGTCGAAGTAAAACTAATCAGTAAAATCGTAGAATTTTTCAACAAAAAAATTATTTCTATAAACTTAATTTTAAGACTCATTTACACAAATTGTTATAAATACACAGTGCAACACGAAAAAAAATAACCATATACGGACACCACTACGTGATAAAAGACTAAAAAAAAAAGACCCGTGTCTTCCAATTTTTCCGAAAGTAATCTCCTTTTTTGTTTATGGGCCGCCAAAGATTTGGGGCCTCGGTATCATTTTCGCAAAAGAGTGATCATTTTCTCAGGCTCATATCTTGCAAACCGTTCAGAATTTCGATTTACTCTCTATGGCAAAGTTGTAGCTCTTGTCATAAAGAACAAAAATTGCGAACATATAAAATCAAAAAAACTTCACCTTCCAGATCAAAATTGCAAAAAACTTAAAAAAATTCGATTTTGTTTACCTTTTTTCCCGTGTTCAGGTCCATAGGTAGCAAACCGTTCAAAATTCAAGGAAACAATCAACTACAAAAATTTACCTAAGATCTCAATAAACAAATTTCTAGAACATATAAACTTCCTGGGAATTGGGTTTGCTACCTATGCACCTGAACAGGAGAAAAAAGGAAAAAAAAATGAAATTAAAAAATTTTTCACTTTTGCGCGCTACCTATACAGTGTTAAGAATCATCTATAGGAAGTTTATATGTTCTAGAAATTTGTTTATTGAGATCTTAGGTAAATTTTTGTAGTTGATTGTTTCCTTGAATTTTGAATGGTTTGCTACCTATGGACCTGAACACGGGAAAAAAGGTAAAAAAAAATCGAATTTTTTTAAGTTTTTTTGCGATTTTGATCTGGAAGGTGAAGTTTTTTTGATTTTATATGTTCGCAATTTTTGTTCTTTATGACAAGAGCTACAACTTTGCCATGATAGTTTCAGATAGTCTCCTAACAACTTTAATTTTATGAAAAAATAACTAAAAAGTTATTAAACAAACTAATTAGATATGAAGTAAAAATTATAAGCTGTCCAACACACATATTTTAATTTTATATATTCGGGGGGACCTCCCGGGTTAATAGCCCTATCTACCACGCTTCGCTATCGATAAATAACCTATTTTATGAATGTAAAATACAAAATATGAGAAAATACCGCCATCTACAAGTGAGACTGATTGCGGAGACACTTTTTTAATCGGGAAGTGAATTTTTTTATAATTTTTGGGTTCTTACTTATCTATTCAATAATTAAAATATCCATATACTAAGGACCTTTGAATTGTTCCTTTATTATGTTCTTAGCAATGATGTTAATTTTATCATCAATTTGCCACCATGAAAACAAAATTAGCATTCAACAACTTAACTTTCTTAAATTATTTTTCATTTTAACAACAAAAGGTATATTAGAGTATCCCGATAAAAACAGAAATCTAATAATATCACTCAAACGATGAGTTTGAAGCATTGTTGGCAGGCAATATCGCTAAAATACCGTTATCGATTAAAAAACCTTTCAACTGACTATCGCTATCTTTAAAATACCGTTACCGAAATAATTTATTCTGATTCTTACAGCAGCAGGTCGTTGAGAAATGTATCATATAGAGACAATCTGACAATTATAAGACACAAATAATAATAAAATTTAAATGGACAATCAGAAACTAGTCTAGTCTGATTTAAAAAAATTAATAGTGTTTATAATTTTTAGAAAAAAACGTTTATTCTTCTTCTTAACCTCAACATTTCTAAATTAAATTTGTCAAATGCATATTAATTAAAAATTAATTGCGACTGTCTATATGACGTTAAAATAACACTGTACTGAAAATTAAAAATCGTTACGGGTTCGATTCCCACCAGAGGCACTGGTCTGTTTTCGCTACAAACGCGCCGAAGGCCATAGTAGCTCGGTTAGGGTAATAGTATATAATTTGTAATTATATGATCATTAATTAATAAAAAAAAATCGTTATCAGAAAAATACCGTTACCGATATAACTGAAATACCGATATCCTTAAAATACTGTAACCGAAATCACTAAAATAGCGTTATCGCTAAAATACCATTACCGAAATAAATGACACAGCGTTATCCTTAAAATACCGTTACCAAAATAATCTGAAAAGCGTTTTGTCTAAAACAGCAATTTATTGTTTTAGTAATACGACTTAAGTATTGTTAACTTTTCCTACCCGTTCTATATCAATACATGATAAATAGATAAAAAATAATATAAATAATTTTAAAAAAATGTCTCATGTAAAATGCAGTTACCCTTTTAATACCGTTACCGAAATAACTGAAAAACCGTTAGCCTTAAAATATTGTTACTTAAATAACTAAAATGCAAATCAAAAAATTGTTTAACACAACTCGCTTTTACGAATAGTACGCAATATTTAAAATATTTATCTGAGGGTAAAAGACTAATGGTGCTTTTGGAGAAAAAATGGCAAAAATACAATTTTTTTTATTTCTACTTTAAACGAATGTAGTTTTTGAGTGGAACAAGATATTGCATTCAATTTAATTTTTATTTAATCAAGAACTTGTTTAGTTAAATAACCAGTATTTAAAAATGAAATTGGCCCCGATTTCCTCACGCTATTCGCAAATTTCACATTTTCAAATGCGAATATCTCGGGAACTATTAGAGGTAACATCCACAAGCACTCTTATAAAAATTCCAAAATTGCATCCAATCGAATCGAGTCGGTTGCTGCAACCTCGAAAGTTCGGTTGTCACAACCGAATTCAATTGTCACAACTGAATGCGGTTGTCACAGCCCCCAGTTCGGTTACAACAACCGAATTCATTTGTTACAACCGAATTTACGAGGTTGCTGCAACCGAATCAATTCGGTTGGATGAAGTTCTGTTGGGACAACCGAATTTGTTAAGTGAGTGTGAAATAATGTTATTTGTTAGTCTCTAAAAGCAGATCTATTAAGTAAGAAATGTCCGAATTATTTCCAAACATTTTGTGATATACCCCACTGTGCAACGTTTTGAATGTGAAAAAAAAACATTAAAAAAGAAATTTAAACAATGTATAACAGAGGTTCTGAAATGGTAAGAAACTAAATTGATTATTATGATTTGTTCCTTAAAACTAAATAGTGAATTTTGACAAGTTCAAGTTCGTTCAAAAGTGTGTTAAACGAGTTCCAATTCATTTGAGCTAATTTTTTCTGTTGTTATCGTTTAAATTAGTTATTAGTTATCTCATTTTACCTTAAGAACAAATTTCATCCGCATTTGAACTAATTTTTCGATCAAAACTTTATTAATTCGTGATTCTCAGATTTTCAAATTTTGCTAGTTGGTTTAAACCACAATTGCTTTCAAACTATTATTTTTTTGTGTCTCCGCTATCAGTCTTTCTTATATATGGCGTTATTATTTATCTCATATTTTTTTATTCAATAGTCTCTGAAACTAGGCGACATGGAGCAAAATGGATCAAAATGAATCGTTACCCCGTACTAAGTACGTACTAAGTACGATACTTAACTCTTTATTATCTACTTATATTTCCGGTAATAAATATGGAACTGCCTCAGCTTTCAGTTGATTCAGCTTTCAAAATTCTGTTGATTTAGCTAAATTCCTAGTTAATTTAACTACAACTGTCAACTCAAATTTAGATCTTATAAAATTTAGGTTAACTAAACTTAACAGGCTGTTATTTCTCAACTTCATTGAAGATTCTGTTGGCTCAAAATCAGGGACCATTTTTGTTGTCGTAGCTGAGTTTTCAACTATTTGCACATGCTTTTTATTATGATTTTTTTCATCGAATTTAAAACTAATTGGCATCTATTTGTAGTTGCATATTTTTCTATATTTTGGTAAAAGTGCAAGTTTTAGCATATTTTGATTTTAATGCATATTTTGTGCTTTTTAATGCATATTTTGTCTGTTTAGTGTATATTTGGGCATATTTAAAAAAAAAAAAAAGTTTTATACAGTTTTTTATTTTGATTTGAGCAAAATCATTTAACATTTTAAAATCTAACTGAACCGAAGAATAGCGTAAAAATGTGTTCATATTGAAAAACTGTTTATTATTTTAAAGCTTTGATTTTTCGCAAAAATTTTTTTAGTTTTTAGCTACATTTTATAAGCGCCTATTTTCCTTTTTTAGTTGAATAAAATTCCTTGCTCTTGTTACGACCATTTACACTGTGGAGCAAAAGTGTGTAAATGTTATTTTTTTTATTTTTTGAAGATCTGTTATTTTTTTATTTGTTTTACAAAAACAAAACTTTTTTAATATTTTGAGGTCATATCTACTATTCTCTTTAATTATGTAAAAACTGAACTTTACTCTGTTCTCTTATCCCAAATATTTCCAAATGTAAAATCGAACAAAATTACGGGCACTGAAGCCTGCTCTGTCAATGTTAGCAGCTGGACCGTCCAAAGAGCTCTTAAAAAAGTTGGATACAAAGCTAGCATTAAAAAGGAAAAGCCAAAATTATCTGCCAAAAATATAAAAGCGCGAAAATTGTTTATTGAAAAATATAAGTTTTGAACAGTCCAAGATTGGCATACGGTACAATTATTTTTGTGAGCTTCTTTTATCATACAAATAACTATTTTTCTTTGTTTTGTAGATTATATGACCAGATGTAACCAAAATAAATAGATACCAATCAGATGGAAAAGTTTGGTACTGGGCCAAAGCAACAGCCACTCCAAACTCAGCCCATGTAACTCAAACCCTTAAGCACGGAGACGGTTCTCTTATGGTTTGGGGATGTATAACCCCAGATGGTGTGGGTTCAAAAATACGGATCCAAGGTATAATGAGAAAGGAAGACTATCTTTACATTTTACAGCAAAATTTGCATTTAGCAATTGCCAAAATGCCAGATAGACCTAAAAATGTCATCTTCCAGCATGACAACGACCCCAAACATTCTGCGTAAATAGTCAAGCAATAGCTTAGTTCGCAGGAATTTGGGGTCATGGAGTGGCCACCGCAAATGTGGGCTTATTTAAAACGTCGGCTGGCACCAAATATGCACCAAATAGCATAAATGAGCTTTGGGAGAGAGTATAGGCTAAATGGCAAAAAATTCCAGTTTATTATATATAAAACCTGTACCAATCCATGCCAAATAGAATCGATCAGTTGAAAAATGCAAAGTGATATTGGATAGATTAAAAAATTTAGATAAAAAAAAAACATTGGGAAAAAAGTGTGCCAATTGAATAGAAACAAATGTTTTTGTTAATTTTTTAAGAACTAATATTTTAGCTTTAGAAAAATGTTTTTAATTGATTTGATAAACACCATTAAAAAAACACACATACTTTTTTATTTTAAACACAGTGTATGTAAGAGTATCCAAATTTAAGATTTTGTCGAAACTCATTGAAATAACCCCGTAAAAATAGTTAGTTAGTTAGCAGAAAAAACTGCTAAAATTAGTAGATTTCTTTCTTGCTAAATATCAGAAGATGAAGGCAGAAAAACCAACAGTTTTTGATACAATCGAGTTGAATTTTTGTTAATTGAAAATAGCATTTCATTCCTCTAAAATACGCAAAAACTTTTGCAAAATATACAAAAAACAGCAAACAAAAACTATCAACAAAAGTTTTTTAAAATTTGTTAGCTAGTGAAATTTTTACTACACTCAGGGAACTTCTGCTTTAAAAATATGTAGTTGTTTGTGTTATAATATAGTTTCTTTATTTTAAATGTAAATGTCAGTCATTTGTAGAACAAATTAAATTTTTTACTAACCTTGTAGTTCATTTAAAAAAACAAACCACATTAAATGACTGTTTTATGATTTTACATAAATTTTTTACAGTAGTTTATTGCTACTTAAAAAAATATAAGTTTGTTTATTTTTTACTAATATGTGGTCCATTTTTACTACAATTGTTAGTCATTTTTTGAACATTAAAAATCAAATGACAATGTTAGTAGAATTTACTGAAATGTAAGGCGTCCTTTCTTTAAGTGAAATTTCATTTGTTTTTAACTACATTTGCAGTGATCTTTACCTACATAGTATTCTAAGTGTATATTCGAAGGTTGGCTTTTAACAGTTTAATTATAACAGTTGATTTAATTGCAAATGTAATAAACACATTTTCACCTGAACATTCAGTTATTTTAACTGTCATTTGTAGTAATTCTATCTACATAATCTCCTTAGTGTTGAAATAAATTTTCCAAACATGTTGTTTTTATTAAAATTATAGTTGCATTTATTTTGGTCAATGAACACAAAATATTGAGAGTCCCTGATCTAGAATTTTTAAGAAACATAACGAAACTAACAAAAACAAAAATCATTTCGCTAACTTATCACTAATTCCTCATCTACCACCAGCAACATCATAAGAATTAAAACTTAAAATCAAACCGTCAATATTTCATTTGGACTTTAGTTAAATTTCATTCATTGTATGCTTTTATTTGTAAAAGATCATGAAAAAAATCAACATGAATTCCATCCAAAACAAGTCTTTTAAAGAATGCTTAAACTTTTTTTAATTATTACGGCAACGCAAAAAAACCCAACAAGTTCAAAATAAAAAAAAGAACTTTAGAGTGGTAGAACTCCTTTCACTTTGTATGCTTTTTTTAATAATTAAGCCAAAATTATTAAAACAAAGTTTATGTTTATGGAGTTTAGACTAAAAAGTTAATCTTGTAAAAAGTAGATAATTGCCTAATTTCAGTGGAAACATATATCATTAATTCACCTTTTACTTGATAAACTCTTCGGTCTAAACTCCCTATAACTTTATTTAAATTTGTATGATTAAAATGTTGCTACATATGAGGACGCTTTATAAGATGCACAAATAGTCGTGATAGAATGCAAACTCAAAATTGTTTCAAATTCTTATAAGCACAATTGTTAAAATTTTCAAATTTTCAAAAGTTTATGTTAAGTTTTAAAATAATTAAATAACGTAGATTATAGCGGGTCGCCGCTACCCATACAAAAAAGTTTTACCAGTCACCCCCCTAGAATTAAAGATTTGTTTGATAATTTTTCGTGAAAGTAGCCCCAAAAATAAGAACTTCTGCATCATTCGTTTGATCAAGTTACATCAAATAAAATTTTTATAATTTTTTGAAGTTAGTATCAACGAGGATGGATAGTGACAATAATTGAAAATGTTCTAAATTTTGTTTCCATGCATAGATAACATATAAAAATCTCATATTTTCTGTGTAAGAATAGCTGTAATATGAATCGGAATTTTTATTTTCATGCAAAATAAAGTTTATAAAGAAAAAAAATAGCATATTTGTGGATTTGTAATCCAGTTATTGAGCAAAACAGGTGAAAAATGGGTAAAAAATGGTAAAAAATGGGAATGAATGGGCGCATATTTTAAGGGTGGCTATATACCTGTGCGTTTTAAATTTTTCGAAACGTTCCAAAACATGAGCACTAATAAATGTGGGTGGAATTTCTGTAAAAAAATCATACAGGAAGCCAACGGAAAAACACATAATTAAAAAAGTGCACTTTCTCTTTTCATTTTTGTCCACTCACATTTATTAGCGCTTTATTACTTTGCTACCGCAATCATAAAAAACAAATAACCTTTTGTTTGTTACTTTTTTTTTTTTTAATTCTGAGAATCATAAAAAAGTCATCAATGTTTTTTCCAAAGAATTTTGTGCATATCTCGAACAAATTTTTGAAATTCATACCTTCAGTTAATTGTGAATAAAAGCGAAATGCGTTCATCGATTTTCATGATTTATGTCTCATTTTGTTCATAGATTATGTGACTTTACGTGAAAGTAATAGGATTTGACACTTTTTACCGTTTTGGATTTTTTATGAATTAAAAAAAAAAAATTTAATTTCTTCATACATTTATTTATAACTACGAAACTGTTGCTTATGTAGCGAAACGTTATATGCACAGATGAAAGTAATTGTAATTCTTGATTTTTCTAAATTTGTTTCAGCAAAATCCGACTAGTGGTTCTGGAGTTATGTCAAACAAAAAAGCCTAAAACGTGACAAATTCGCCCATACAATACATACTAACTTCAAAAAATTATTAAAATTTTATTTGATGTAACTTGACCAAACGAATGATGCAGAAGTTCTTATTTTTGGGGCTACTTTCACAAAACATTATCAGAATTGAGTCCCGAATCAATCAGCTGAAAAATATTGTACTGTATATGTCAAGAATATATGGTCTTTAGTCGATATTCTGCATAACAGGCATGCTTCTTCTATTTGTCAAGCTTCGACTATTAAATAAGCTTAAAATCTTATAAAATCATTATTTGTCCAAATTTATTGGTTAATGGATAAATATGAAAAAATCTTTATTTTTGCTAAAAAAAAAACATCTAGAAAATTTATTTTACTTTGAAATGTTTTGAAGAATGATTTCAGCGATTTATGTTAACACATCAATCAATAAAAGTATGATCGATGAAGATAGTTTTTCAACAGAGAAAATTTTAGTAGCCGAAAAATAATGAAACTTATGTAACTTTTCTTTATAAACTGAACTAAAAATTTCTTAAAATTAAAGAAAAGATTATTTCTTTTAACGAAACTAGTTTATTAAAAAAACTTAATTAAAAAAATTTATTTTTCATAAAATTTTATGAAACTTCCATTAGGACGAGTTCCAGATGCTTATATGCAAAAATTCATTAATATCATATCATCTAACGTTTTTTTTTTTCAAATAGTGCTTATTTCGTGAATGGTAACACTTAGCTTATGTCAGATTTGACAGATAATTAGTTTTATCCTTCCGCTGAACGAATATGGTTGTGTATACGCTTGAACAACGCTGGGAAATATTGCGACATTACTTTGAAAACCATGGTAATGTTGCAGAATGTGTGCGAAAATTGCGTACGGATTTTGGAAGAAGAGAAGCACCGTCAGCTCCGTATGTTCGTTAGCAAAATTGTCGCATTTGGGGCACAGACAACCCGCAAGCATACATTGAAAAGCCGATACACCCAAAACGAGTCAATGTTTGGTGCGGATTTTGGTCCAGAGGCATAATTGGGCCATTTTTCTTCGAAAATGAGCAAGGAGTGGCCGTTACAGTCAATGGCGATCGTTATCGGCCCATGTTGAACGAATTTTTGTTCACAAAAATTGAAGAGGAGGGTATTGGCAACATTTGGCTTCAACAGGACGGCGCTACGTGCCACACAGCCGAAGCTACACTCGATGTTTTGCGCCCTGCTTTTGAAGATCGCATTATCAGCCGCAGAGCTGATGTCGTTTGGCCACCTCGGAGCTGCGATTTGACACCGTTGGACTATTATTTGTGGGGTGCCGTCAAAGATAAATGTTACGCCAACAAGCCAGAGACAATTGCCGCTGTAAAGGACAATATTCGGGAAGCCATTGGTGAAATACAGTTGCACACAATCGATAATGTGCTTAAAAATTGGACCGATCGTGTAGGCTACTGCATGGCCAGCCGAGGCAGCCATTTGAATGAAATTATTTATTATTAACCGGAAGGATTGTACTTTCAAATAAAAAATGAAATTTGAGAAAATATTCAGTAGTTTTTTTCTTATAGCATTTTCAAAAAAAAAAAAGTTATTTGGCGGACCCTTTATTATCCTACCTAAATGTTTGGCAAAACTATATATATTTTTATATATTTTTACTGGAATTCGTATATTGAAACTTTTTATTAAGTTGATGAAATGTTTCTTTTAATTGTACGAATTTTATTTATAAACATTTTCGTTCACTCAAAGAAAAAAAAATTTATTAAAAAACTTCACACAAAATATGAAGAGTTTTATTAATTTTAGTTTTTTTTTTTTTGGGGAATAAAAGTTTTCTAGATTTACTGAAAATTTTCATTATTTTTCGTCCAACAAAATTCTGTAAGTGAGATCATGAATGGCAAAATTAGCTCGTTATTTACACTGCGTTTTTTTTTCGACACAGTAATTTTAAACTGCTATATTTTACTCTATTTAGATAACAAAATGATTTAAAAACTTTAAAATTACTTAACACTTTCACTATAACAGGGAATAATTATTTTTTGGAAGATTGTTATCCAGAGTAGACAAGTAATTATTTGAAAAAATCAATGTTTGATCTTTATCTTTATTTAAAAACATATAAAATACTAAAGGCTTCATTATTCGAGCGAATATGTTTCGTAAACGGATTGTAACTCCATATTGAATAGAATAATCAACAGAATTTACTTTTCGCAAAGCCGTCACCTATTGTTTAGTATGTAAAACAGAGATAACATATTGTATGTATATACTATTTTTACACATTGTGTGGAGTTATAGTCCGTTTGCGAAACGTATTCACTAGAGAAATGTAACCTAACCCCTTTATATTTTGTATTGTTATGTTGATTAGAAAGTATGACAATGTATTTATTTCTTTGCTAAAATTTGTGCATCTAACGCATGTAATTTTTGAAATTCGGATTATCAAATTGTGAAAGACACAAAGTCTTAAATATTGCCAGATGACAATTTAAAAAAATGGTAAAAAACCACAATATTTTCCACAAAATTAAAAAATTAGCTAACCTAAAAATTTTTTTTATATATATTTTTTAGCAATATCTTTTTTTTTTTTTTTTTTTTTAAAAGAGAAGCAGCACTCAGGAACTTCTTCCTATTAATTAATGTGTTGCTTTCTTTGGAAAGGGGATAGTGGAGAGATGAAAGGTGGTGAAAGATGAAGGGCTTCAAACATGGCAACACTGTAATTGCGCGAGATGATAAGTTTTTAGAACAGTTGTTGGTCGCCACTTGATGTAGAGTTGGCGAATTTATTGAAGCTGTTTGTTTCATAGCCCTGATTCATTATTTTACTTCGGTGGGGTTAAGTGCTATGGGAACACCGAAGGTGGGCGCAGCGATACATATAAGTGATAGAAAACTCATACATATTATTTTTCTAAATTGATGTTGTCGTCACCGGGAATCGAACCCGGGACCATCTGTGTAACAGTCCAACGCGCTAACCATTACAAAACAACGCCCATACTTAGTTTTTTGTAATTTTTATTTTGCTTTTAAAAACAAATGTACAAATAAAAAGGAGAAAAAAACAAAAAACGTGTATTGAATATTTTCCAAAGGTAGACATACACACAAAAAACAAGTTTTCAATTCATTTTTTGATCAATGGTGATAATCTTTAACTTCGAGCTCATATATATATTAGTTCTCATTTAGTGAGGAAACTAGTTTATATGAATACTTGATGTTTTGCATGGGATTGTTACCTCTTTCAAAACGTGTTCTGATGATGGGAACCTAGAAAATTCCCGAAATAGATCTATCAACACATTCCTGAAAGGGTCAAAGAATAAATTTGAAAACAAAAACTCTATAGATTATTTGATAGGACAATATCCTAATAATAATAATATCCTAATAGAGTATGGCCTCTAACTTGAGTAATTTTCATTTTCATTGCACAATTAAAGGTCGAAAAAAACATAATTTTTATTTTCAATAAAAACTATATCAAAATTGTAATTTTTTAATTTTTAGACCTCTAAATGGCCATCAATCCTGTAGGTGATGACTTTTCAACGTGGAATTCAAAAACATTAAACATTAAAGTCAGTTTCAACAGTTGTCGAAAATTTTTGAAATTGCTCATATCTCGTTATAATTAAAACATTTACACTTACCTGATTGCATCTCAACCACAATAAGATGGTATGTGGATAACGATAACGCGTTGTTCTTTTAATTTTGAACTTAATGTTTTTTCCACTTTGTTGATAGAATTCAATGGCCCTAAAACAAATAAAGTAAATTAAAATAATATGGTTTTTGAAAAACACTTTATTTAGTATTCTGATGGATTGGAAATTGAGTAAAACATATTAATTAATTAGTTGACAAGTGTGTGCTATCCACTGAAATATGTTTCAGCAAACAAAAAAAAAAAAAAAACAAGAATGTCAAAATAATGAATATTTTGTTATGGAATAAATAACGTGACATATTTTTACATAAAATAAATAGACAAAATAAAAAAATATCATTAAAGATACATAAATTTAGCTGTATATTTTTGTTTCTTTCAAATATTTATTTTAAATTTCACAATTAACGTAAAAATAAATTTAAAAACAAAATCAATTTTCTCATTCTTTGAAAAAAAAACTAAAAGTTTTTCCTTAAGCTGAAAAAAGAAAAAAGAAAAAAAAACATTTTATGACAAAATATTTAGAATGTAAATACCAGAGTAAAAATAATATTATATAATCTTATATAATGTGATCCAGTTTTGTAAACTTTGATATAGTTAAGTATGACATCATGTATAGCAGACGCGGCTCCAACAATTAATATAAACCCAAGTAAAAAAGTTTATACAATTAAATGTTTCAATGCATACATTTATATAATCCTATAAAGATATATCCTAAAGCATAAATATTTGTATTTAATTGCATATACCCGAGTAAAAAAATGTATATAAAACTATATATATGAGGAGATATTTTCCTCACATACAATATTATATAATATGATCCGAAAAATGGTTGTATTAAATTGTATCACTTTAGATATATTAAGATTTGATTACATGCAATTTAATAAAAATGTATCCAATTTTATCCGAGTTTTGTCCCGATCTGAGTATATCTAATTATATTTAATTTGATATAATTAGATACAAATACATACATAATAAATCAAATATCTTTAAATAAAAATATATTAGGTAACAGAAATTTGATCTAAATAGATCGGGTTTAAAACAAAAAATGTATGCTTTTAATTTGTTAATAATATAGAGCTTGATTATCAAAGGCATATGTAAAGGAGGAAGGACAGTTGTAACGTTCGGCGAGATGTTCCAGGGTAAACATTTTAGAAATCGGTCCACATTTACAAAAGTTACACACTCCAAAAGATTTTTCATACAAGAGGTAGTCAACTTTGACAACCTGTAAGTACACCCTGTACTAAAACAGGGTAACTTAATTACAATATTACAAAATATTAACACATCTTTCGAATTTGATTCGCACCGATAGAAGTTCTATATTTATTACCATTATTTTTTATTTCACTGTGTCACGTCGTATAAAATTTCTGTGTATACGAGTATTAATTGCTGGAGTCGCGCATGTGTATAGTAAGATACAATTTTACTTGCCAACGTAATTTTTTGTAAAACGGCATATTTAATTGTATCTCCCAATATGTTATACCATACATTATTAGACAGGCAATATATAATTGGATTGTCAGAATTAAATTAAAATATGGGATTAAACAAAATAATGTATTGCAACAATTAAAAAAACATAATTTATTTTTTTTAAGAGAAGCAACACTAAGGATATTCTTCCTATTTAGTAATGTGTTGCTTTTTTTGGAAATTGGATAGAGGAGAGATGAAGGGAAAAATGAAGGTCTTCAAACATGGCAACATTGTAATTGCACGAGATGATAAGTCTTAGAACAGTTGTTCGTCGCCACCTGATGTAGAGTTGGCGAATTTATTGAAGCTTTTTGTTTCATAGCCCTGATTCATTATTTTACTTCGGTGGGGTTAAGTGCTATGGGAAGAGCGAAGGTGGGCGCAGCGATACATATAAGTGATAGAAAACTCATACATATTATTTTTCTAAATTGATGTTGTCGTCACCGGTAATCGAACCCGGGACCATCTGTGTAACAGTCCAACGCGATAACCATTACACCACAACGCCCTTTTATGATATTTTTTTATACGTTTTATTTTATTGTTACAAGTATATATTTCGTTCTTATTAACACAAAACAATAGTACCAAATTTTCACAAACATTTATTTTACATTTTTGTGCAATATAAAAAAATTTCCAAAAGCTGACTTTAAGCTCAAAACTGAGTTATAAATAACCCCTTAATAATATTCTCAAAAAAATGATTGTTAATTATCAGAACAATTTTAATTTTTATGTTTTTAATATTTAAGGATATATGGGAGGTCGAAGTGCTAATTTCCAGGACATATAAAATACTTATTATTACCCAAAAGGATATATGGAAGGTAGACATATCCTTGCATCCAACTGAATGAAATTGCTCACATATTAACCGCTAAATACTAAATATATATTTTCACTGGTTTTTAATTATTTTTTAGTGCTTTTTTAAAAATAAATCTTAATTTGTTTATGGGAAATAAATATAATTATGCTCCAGGATATATTGGTGTGGGCGTGTGCTTAAAAAAATCCGCACCCTTATTTTTGTCACATATATAATACATATACATACCTGTTTTCGTAACATTAAAATCATTGCTGAAAAATTTATGTAATTTTTTAGTTCAAGGACATATTGGAGCTTGCTCGGATGTCAATATAATTCTGGCTACATATCTAAGAAACACACTAAATTTCGTCGGATTCCGATAATATCTGTAGCTTTTATTGCATTTCGAACTTTCAGAATATATGACAGGTAGGCGTGTCCTTGCTGCGATTTTTCATAATTTTTTTTTAATGAAATGTGCCTGAAATTATATTTTTACAATTCAGTGAACTGCAACACTTGCAAGAGAGCTGTTAACTCAAAATGTGCTAGAATAACGGCCAGCTTTTATACGAGGCGGTCCCAAAATTAGCCGACCTGACGTATAGATGGCGGCAGTAGTTTAAAAAAAAAAATAATTTGGTGAAAAGGGGCAACCTTTAAAAATACATGTTTTAAATTTCAAGGCGACACGTTGTCTAGTATTTTTTTTTTTTGGAGCCATAAAAAATAAACAATTTCAGTGAATTTTTAAACATGAAAAAAATTGGTTACCGTTATGTAATCCAATGCTTTCATTTGAAAAGGCTCAGTCCAACCAATATTAAAGCAGAGCTAGATTCTACTCTGGGGAGCCTGATCTTTCGTTTACGACTATACAATATTGGGTGACTGAGTTTAAACGAGGCCGTATGAGCTGCCAAGACGCCCACCGTAGTGGTAGACCAATTATTAAAAAAATCCCAAAAATTGTATTGGATGATCGTCGGCTGAAGGTGCGTGAGCTGGGTGAAATGATATGCATTTCAAAAAGTGCTATACAAATAATCAATCAGGGCTATGAAACAAAAAGCTTCAACAAGTTCGCAAATCCTTCATCAGATGGTGTGCTTTAACTGTTTT
Organism: Delia radicum; assembly: GCA_021234595.1. Lineage (NCBI taxonomy): Eukaryota > Metazoa > Arthropoda > Insecta > Diptera > Anthomyiidae > Delia > Delia radicum. The sequence goes on from CM037852.1 coordinate 117,099,425, forward strand.
AAGACTTCTCATCTCGCGAACTTACAGTGTTGCCATGTTTGAAGTTCTTCATTTTCGTAATATTGGACATAGATTTTTTTTATTTCTATTGCAGTAGATTCCTGTCCATTTTGTCTTTGTATTCAATATTAATAAACATTTTTTAAGAAACAAAATTGAAAATGTTCTAAATTTTGTTTCCATGCATAGATAACATATAAAAATCTCATATTTTCTGTGTAAGAATAGCTGTAATATGAATCGGAATTTTTATTTTTATGCAAAATAAAGTTTATAAAGAAAAAAAACAGCATATTTGTGGATTTGTAATCCAGTTATTGAGCAAAAAATGTGAAAAAATGGGCATTTTTGCGATTTTTAAGGCACCGGATGCACTTTTTTCGGGTAGGATTGTTCCGCATTGTTTTTCTCCTATTCAATATCTATAACTTTACTTCAGACACAAAAGAGATATTCCGTACGGTATACCGAGATATACCCGTGTTAAAATATAGAAAGAGTGCTAAAAATCCGCCTTGAGCAAAAAAATTCGTATGGCCATTAAATTATTACTGTAGCCCACAAAACGAATGATGCTGAAGTTCTTATTTTTGGGGCTACTTTCACGTGCCATTCTCAGAATTGAGTCCCAAAATCATGTGTTGTACTGTGTTAGTCTCAAACACGTTTCCATACTAAAATGTATTAATTTTGGCTCCACTGTTTAACCCTTAAACTTGAAGTTGGGCCACTAAAAAAACTGCGGATTACCTTTTTGTTTTCTTTTTCACATATAAAATTTTATTAAGATCGGTGAGAACCCATCGGAAGAATCAACTTGTTAGTTAAACATTTCTTTTTTTATTTAAAAACTTAGTTTTTCCTGTTCCTAAATGTTTTTTTTTTATTATTTTTCCATTCCCCTTTAAATTATAGTGACAGAAGATTATCTTTCGTATAAAGTAAATTGTCAATTTAAAAAACTCATCTTTGTTTTATTCCATTCAAAGTTCTATACCTCTTTAAAATACACACTTTATATCGCGTAAATACGTTTCTAGAACTTAGAAAGTATTTTTAGTGTTATTCAATTAAAGAAGCAACTTTTTCTTTAAATTAAAAATAAAAGTTCTCTAAGAGACAAGTTTTAGAGAACATAACGGATCAGCACGAAATTTATTTTAAACAAATAGCTAAATTGTCTACTTTAAGGGACAAGTTAAATTGTCTGTCGATATTTTGCCGATCTTATTAAAAATCTACAATGAGTGAAAACACCTCATGCCACGAAATTTTTGATATGTGGCTAACAACACCAGAAAATGAAAGACTGACCTTTCTGTGGACTATATATGTGAAATAATATCCTGCGGATCTTCTTCCTTTATTGATTATGAACAAATAAAAAGCTTTCTTAAAAATATTTTTTACTCTTTATTGCATGGCACTTTTGATTTAAAAAAAATGTATATATTTTGGTAGAAGAAGCTAAAAAATTATAACTATTTCTGCGTTTTCATATGTTTTCCTTTATAAGGATTTTATTGAAGAATAACGATTCGTTACATATATGTAACGAACTCGTAAAAATTAAACAAATCGGTATTTCGCAATATATAAAAAAAAACGTGATTATTCGCCACTTTTGAAACATGTAACATCGCAAATTTGTTAGTGTTTGATAGTACTACTCACTTTTGTGCTTCAAAAGCTTTTTTTAATTTTTCGAATATCTCATTTATTATGTTAAATACCATTCTTTGAAATTAATTAATATGATGTGCATTGAGAGCATTCTCTGCAAGATATCAATAGATGGTTGCATTAGATCTATGAAATGTCACTGGAACTCGTCCATTGAAACTTTTCATTAAATTAATGCAGTTTTTCATAGAAGTTAATGAAAATTTTCTTATTATTTAGTTTCATTGAAAATAGTTTCATTAAAAATAGTTTCATTCAAACTATGAAGCTTTTTCATAACGTCAAAGAAATTTTTTATTCACATTGTGAAGAAAGCTTCATCAGTTTAGTGAAACAATTTCATTAAAACTCGTCCAATTCATATTCTCTCTGTGTGCGCATTTTAATATGGTGTATAGCATTAATAGCGAAAATGCCATACCAACGAATATCAATGGACGATTTATCCCAAAAGGAATAGGTTATTGGAAAGGGTAAACCTTAATTTGATAAGCAACAGATTGAAAGCAATCAGATGACGTAAAACGTTTTGTGAATAAATCTTAATTAGCGATATTATAACGTCCCGAATATAGCGAAGAGCAGGGTTTATAATAATTTTAGCTTAAGGTATCACAAAAACCTGCACAGAGAGAATTTCTTGGACGAGTTTTAATGAATTTTTTTTCACTAAACTGATAAAGCTTTCTTCTCAATGTGAATGAAAAATTTCTTAAACTTGATGAAAAAGCTTTATAGTTTTAATGAAACTATTTTTAAAGAAACTTTTTCATTAGACGTATGAAACGTATTTAATAAATAACATGACAATTTTCATTAAATTTTATGAAAAACACTGTTTTTATATTTGTTCATTTTCCATCACCTTCTCTTTCCTAAAGGTGAAATTTGAGTCCTCATTAGTCTTTACCTCGTTGGTGGGACCAACAATTTCACATTGTTCTAGTATAGTACACGCAAATAAAAAAGTCTTCAAAAGTTACAGAAAACCCTGCAATTTATTATTTTATTTTTATTTTTCGAGCAAAAATAAAACATATTTGTTTACAAAAATGCATTAAAAATATTTTTGAATAGCTCATAACTAAAGCAACCAAATCAGCTGGAGCTTGTTTTTTATTTGAAAGTATGGAACTATTTAGACTAAATACAACTTTGATCATGAAATTATTAACATTTTAAGATATATTTGTTAGAGCTTTTTTAACTCACTTTTTTATATTTGCTTATTTTAGATTATTTTGTAAAAATAAGAAACGTTATAACTTTTTTCTTTAAAAGTAGGCTCATTTCCTTTTGAAAGAGAGCTTTTTTCGCAATTTTTTAGCAACCGGTATTTATAAGTTTTTTTTATGAAAATTTAATGTTACATGTTATGTTGTTGGTATATCAAAAAATATTTTTATAAACCAATTTGAACCTTGAAGCTTATGAAAAGCAATTTAATTTCTCTATTGCATTGTTGTTTGACTGGCGAAGTTCCAAGCAACAACTTTTATTTGTTGTAACAATTACAAGAAAAAGTAATGAAATTAACCAATCATTTTTTTAAATTTAACGGCTTATTTTTATATTTAAGCGGCTTATTTTACTATTTTTTAGGCGCTTAAAACATTGTTTTTAAGAGCTGTTTTTTTGGTTGCCATACTCATAACAAACGCATGTGAGGATTCCCAATAAAAATTACCTTAATGGAAATTTTAAATTGTTATAAATTTATAAAAAAGAAGAGAAAAAAGTATGTACCTTAAAAAAAAATAAATAAAAAAATACCATAAATTTTTGACCAAAAAAATAAAAATCAAAAAATAACTTTAATTTCTCCTTAAATAAAATAAAAGTAAAAAATACTTGTATTTTTGCTCAAAGAAATAGAATTAAAAAATTTATTTTTATTTTTGCTCTAAAAAATAAAAACTAAAAAATACTTTTTGCATCTGAATTTATGCTAAAAGGAATAAAAACTATGGTCCCTGATTTTTAGGCTTGCAGACAGTTTGTGTATGTAATTATTGGTAAAGTAAAAAAAGAAGGAAAAATTTGTAATTTTAGTAAACCCTTAATGGAAACCGAATTGCTATAATAAGCCTATTTCTTTTACTAAAACTTAGAATTTTTTTTATTAAAACTTACTTTTTATTATTCTTGGATTATTTAAGTTCTTGAAAATTTTAATTTGAAACAAACATTGCTCTTAATTAAGAAAAAAATTGTATTTTTTTTGAGAATTTTAGCAACGAATGTTAAAAATATAGTAAAATGTTTTGCCAAAATCATCAACGAAAATTAGTAAAAAATTTTGTAATTTGTAAATTGAGATTAGGAAAAGTTGTTAATAAAAAGTTGATATTGTACCAAAAATTAGTGCAAAAACTGTAAATTGGGATATAAAAAGTTTTACTTTATTTTTTAAGTGTACATATAACAGAAAATGTCTATAGCTATTGCCGAATAATGTGATGGTACATGTGGCAATTAAAATTCGGTTTGCGACAAATTCGGCGTCACGACTTATCGAATCTGGTATGTGTGTGTTCTTTATAATTTAGTCTTTGAACTTTAATCCTTTCATAAACTGTTTGGTCTAGAAATAGTTTAGTCTACATTAAATATTCACTTTTTAAATACATACCGTCGCCTAAAAATCGAAAGAGCGTAACTAAAGTTTTGCACTTCTCTGATAAAAACAGTCTTATAAGTAAAATTCGTGTCAAATTTATAATGGCACAAAAAAAAATAAAAACGGTATGCAAAATTCTACAAAAAAAGGGAAAAAATGTTATGGCAATTCCATATTTAAAAAAGTGCCAACTTTTAAAAAAATTTCGTTTTCGTAGAACAAAATATACCTTCCGAAAATTTATTTCTACAAACATTGAAAGAAAAATATTTTTTGATTTTTTATTATTTTTCTAAAAATTAACAAAGTTTGGGTTTCGACCATTTTTTACAGAATTGTTTTTTACAAAAAGTCTAAAAAAAAACACAAAAATGGCTTTTTATGGCAAGGCAAATGGAAAATGGCAAAAGTAGCATTTAATGGCAAATACCATAAAAAAACTTGGTGTACACAGAGATAATAACGAACATTTTCAATAAACTAATGAAACTTCATATTATGAAAACTTGCATTCGTTTACTGAAAAGTGTCAATGGACGAGTTCCAGCGCAATTTCATTGCATCTTATGCAAAAATTCTTTAATATCATGCAGAAAATTCTCTCAGTGCAGTTATCATGTTCTCTCGTTTTTGGTTGCCATATAAATATTAAAGTGGGGTTGAGTGATTATGAAGCACTGCATCGCAATAGATTTCTAAACAAAGTGTTTTTGTTTCATGAGTAAAAGTATTACCTTTTTAATGAAATTGTTAAAATGTCTGTGGACGTTTTTTTTCTTTTCTTCCAAAAAAAAAAATAAAAAAAAAAATGTTAGTTACGACAATTTGGATTTTAGGTGACGATACCTTTATATGTTAGTACAAAAATAGGTCACTATGTTAACGTTTTTTATTTGTGGTATGTATAAAATTTATTTTTCAATGCTGCACCTTGTTGCATTTTATCTACATACATATTTTATGAAAATCATACTGAAAAACTTCATTCATGGGTGGTTCATTGTAGTTAATATCACAACAACAAAAACAACAATGTGGCCAACTTCCCTTTAAGCTAAATATAATAATTTGTTACAAATTGTTTTACATTTATACTCATATCTTTTTCTTTATCTTTTGTGAACAAAAAGCCTAGAAAAATTCAATTCACAAATCTAAAACCGAACCTACAACAATTTTTTGGTCTTGAAGTTGTTGAAGCATCAGGGATGGGAATGTCGATTTTGAGATGACGAGTTGAAAATCACTGAACAATTGTCGCTAGAATCAAAATGATTCGTTTAATCGAACAAATAAAAACAAATTTCGAAAGAACCATTTAAAAATCATGATTTTTCGAATAACGAATAATTTGAATATATTTTTCCGATTAATCCAATAAAACGAAATAAAAACATTTTTCCTTTAATCCTTTTGGAAAATTAACTAATTTAAGGAAATATCGTTATAGCAAACTAAAACATCGCTAGAAAATACATAAGTTATAAAAACGTTAAGCAATTTTGCAATAAATCGCTAAATATTTCAAACTTTAAAAACCAGTTTATAACCGAACAATAGATCATTTTGTTTGCTTAAAAAACACGATAAAACGCTAAGAATTGGCAGCGGTGATTCTAAAAAGTTTTAAACTTAGTATCGAATTTTATTAAAAATACTATATAAAAAATTTAACAAAAAGTTTATTAAAAATTTTAAATTTTTACAAAAATATGAAAAAAAGATAAGTACCCGATTAAAAAAAATTAATATGATGCAACAACGACATGTATCAAATTTGATATAGCCTTATATCTAACTGAAATACAATTTGATCCGAAAACGTACAGTTGAATTTGAATTTTTTATGCTTAACAATCTAAAATGTTTATGTCAAACTAAGGTTTTATTAAAATACTAAAATACTTTTAAAACTTATAATGTCAGGGTTACCATAAGACACTTTTAAAAAATTGTTCAAAATACACTTTATTTTTCCAAAAAATATTAAAAATCAGTTAATTAACAAAATTAAAATTTCATATATATTTGAATAAAGATTTGTTCACAAATTTATACAAAATGAAAATTTGCTAAATATCTTCAACCGTCTGTTATTTATATTCTGTCAAAGTTTAAACTTTGTTTGTAAATATTTCCAATGGAGGGCGTTTTAAGGCAAAAAATTACACAAATTACTTAAGAAAGCATTCTTCTTATATCTGTGAAGTATGGTTGAAAAATGCCCAGTGGATTTTTGACATGTCTTTAATATGTTTACGATGTAAAAAATAAATTTAATAATGATGTTAAAAAATAAAAAAAATTCCTAAAACTTATCAGTCCATTACTTCAAAAGTATTTTAATTAAGTTATTTCGGATGGTTAAGAAAAATTAGATGAATATTTCTCTAAAATGGAAGTCATGGCATATTAAATATTTAGTTATTTAATTTTATTTCGACCAATTAAATAGATTAAAGTAGATTTACATACGAGGGCGGATCAATAAGGCCGTGACTTTTCGAACTTCCCTCGTAGTTATATGAAATGCAACACTGCTCCCATCAAGTACCACCTGTTAATAGACTACTGTCAAATTTTGAGCAAGTTCCGTCATTTACTTTGCGTTTAACAACCTCGTGGATTTTTTTTTTAAATGGAAAAAAGTGAATTTCGAGGGCATTATTTTTTGCGAAAAAAACCCTCAATCAAACCAAGGAAAAGCTTGAAAATACTATGAGGACTCTGCACCATCGATTTCAATGGTACAAATCTGGTTTACTGACTTTCGTTGTGGTCGCACAAGTACAAATGACGCTGAACGTTCTAGACGGCCTATTGAGGTCAATCCACCCGAAAATGTCGAAAAAATCCACGATATGGTGTTGGACGATCGAAGAGTAAAAGTGCGTGAGATTGTTGATGCGATAGGCATTTCATATGACAGTGTGGTTTCGATTTTAAATGATTAATTGGGTTTAAGAAAGCTGTCTGCAAGATGGGTGCCGCGTTTGCTCCCAATTGACCATAAACGTAATAGTGTGACAACTTCAAAGGATGGTTTGGAGTTGATTAACCGAAATTTGAATGAGTTTTTGCGGCATGTTGTAACTGTGGATGAAACATTTATACATTACAACACTCCGGAGAGTGTCCGGGTGAACCGGCCTAGAAGAAGGCCAAGGTGATGGCAACTGTTTTTGTGATGCACGCGGGATAATCCACATCGATTACCTTCAAAAGGGAAAAAACAATAAACGGCGAATATTATGCCAATTTATTGGACCGATTTAACGAGGATTTAAAAAAAACGACCCCATATGGCCAAGAAAAAAAGTTTTTTTTCATCAAAATAATGCATGGGCAGTCTCAATGGCAAAATTCCATGAGTTGGACTACGAATTGGTACCCTCATCCGCCATATTCTCCGGATTTAGGCCCCAGTAACTATTTCCTATTTCCAAACCAAAAAAAATGGCTCGGTGGAAAGAGATTTAGTTCCAACGATGAAATTATTGATCAAACAAATGCCTATTTCATGGATCCGAAAAATCATATTTATTGGCAGGGATACAAAAATTGGAGAAACGTTGGACTAAGTGTATTGAGCTAAAAGGAGATTATGTTGAAAAATCATTTTTTTTTTTTGAAAAAAAAACTGTGTTTCGTTCAAAAAGTCACGGACTTATTGATCCGCCCTCGTACATTTGTGAAATATTATAAAATCTGCACTATGATTTTTTGAAAATTTGTAATTTTATGTTCCATTTTTTTGTTTTCGTGGTTTAACAGGGTGTCATATATACAAAAATGTAACAAAATATGCAAAATAAAAAATTTTAAATTTATAAATCCTAAAAATTCCGGGATCTTTTGGAGCGGCACACCTAACCAGGATATAGCACTGATATTGGACGAAAATTTAAAATTGTAATTTTAAGTTTTATCCATATATTTAAATTTTATGCATTATGTAAATCAATTTTTAAAATACAAAAAATTGTCTTCTTTCCTTAATAGTTCACGATATTTTCAATGAATTTGGATTTTTAATACAAAAATTAATTAATTGGAATATTTAGTGTACACATAGTGATAAAATTTAAAATTGTTGTAGAATACATGAAATTTGTGGCCCTTTGTTCCTCTTAGGGAACCATAGGACATTATATATATATATATACATGAAATTTATAAGGATAAAACTAGACATGCTAAATTTTCAATCTCTTTGCAATACTAGCGCGATCTCCTGATACAAAGGCCGACATGATTATACTCAAGTTGAAGATAATTTTTTGTAGATTTAAATTTCGAAAAATTAAGCAAAATATACAAAAAAAAATGCGGTAAACAATGTAAACATAAAAACCTCGATATTTCAAAAACTGCAGACGAAAAAAAAAATAATTGAGACAGATGTGGATTCAGTGTACCTAAGTCTATTAAAAATATGTATTTCAAAGAAAAGTTCTGGAAAAAAGTGTAATTTGTAGAGTAGTGTTAGTTATGTATTTTTAATATTATTTTTAATTGTTTCATTGGTCGAATAATTGTTATAAATTAATCTTCTGATCGTTTGATCAGAAATTGTTTGATCGTTTATTCGAACAAAATAAAAACTCCAATAAATGACAACCCTATAGTATTCGTTTATTCGTTTGAGTAATCGAATAATTTTGAAAAATTAATCGCTTGATCGTTTTATGAAAAAATTATTGATCGTTTATTCGATCAAAATAAAAATCCGAATAAATGACAACTCTTAACTCAGGAAATTAAGAAGGTAGAAATGTCAGTTAAAACGACTACAAATATAATCAAAAAGGCGATGACTGTATTTGTCATAAAATGGCTAACCATGTAGTCATTTGTAAATATTGATAAAACAACTACAATGGTGGTAAAAACGACTATCGAAGCGGTCAGAAGCAACTAACCTGAATGCATAAACCATAAAAACGAGCAACAAAACAACAAAATCAATGAACATAAAACGACTAGATATGTTGTAAAAACTACTGTTTTTAACAGTTATTTTGAAAATATGTTTTAATAAAAAAACAATTTTTGTTTTAATTACAATAAAAATGTGTATTTCCTACATCCTATTTAAAAGTAAAAATTCCAAACAGTATTTCAGTTATGATATTTTTATGGAGATACAATGAAATTTTCTAATTTTTATTTGCAAACTATGATCATATCAATAATAATAAATATAAACTAGACAAAAATTTTAAAAACTCAACATAATCTTCTATTTTTAAATAACTCAATAAAATTAACTGTTTGCTGCAAAATTACTGCTTTGGTAGTACAATACAATAGTAGTAAAAACGATTAACGAAGCGGTTAAAAACAACTAACCTTAAACGAATATATAAACCATAAAAAGCAGAAAACAAAACAATAAAAAATTAAAATAAACGACTACATAAGTTGTAAAAACTACTGTTTTTAGGAGTTATTTTTTTCGGTATTTTAAAAGTTTTTTTTAATATTAAAAATTTTTTTTTCTATAAATTACAATAAATATTTGTATTCCATACATCCTATTTAAAATGCAAAGTTAAATTTCCAAGCGGTATTCCACTTATGACGTTTTTATGCATTGGAGATACATTGAAATTTTCTAATTATTATTTGCAAACTATGAAGATATCAATAACAAAAAATATAAACTAAACGAGAATTTTTAAAAACTCGACATAATCTTCTATTTTCAAATAACTAACTAAAATTAACTGTTTACTGCAAAATTACTGCTTTGGTAGTTGTTTATTAAAATACTAAAATAACTAATCAAAACAACTGTTACTGGGGAACAGTATTTTTCGTTAGTTATTTTTTGTAATGAATGTGTAAATTGGAAAGTGATTTAAAATCCAAAACGTACCAAAAAAAGTACAAACTTTTCCATTCCTATTGTGCATTAAGTTTTGTTGTTGTTTTGTAACAATTTTCTTTCATCACTGCTCTCCTCTTTTTCTTCTAGACGTACACTCAAATAAAAACAGTAATTACAGGTTTTTCTTTAACTTGTACAAACTTTTTTATTTAGATGTATAGCAAAAGTTTCGCTGATATTACAGTTATTAATTGTTGTTTTATTTATGTCTACAAATATTTAGCAATAGTTTTTGCTAATTTGGGCAGAGTAAGTTGGTACAATTAACTTAAACATAAATAAAATTTTGTAAATATAGCAGTTTTATTTTCGCTGTTCTTATCTTACTAATATTTAGCATAAAAAACTGCTAATTAATTTTTAGTACACTCAAAGAAAAAAGTCTGTTAAAGATACAGGAAAAACTGTAATTTTACACAAAAGTTATCTATTTTTGGGCCAGAAGACCGTTTAGCTAATTTTAGTAAAACGCGCATTTAATATTTAGTAAAGCGAAAGTAGTAGGAAACATAAGCAAACTTTACTTAAATTTAGTAAAAATTTTACATTCTTATATTAAATTCGTAAATTTTTTAAATTAAAATTTATTTAAATTATACATACTTTGATATTTACTTTAAATTTTAGACTATAAAAATTACTGCGAACTTTGCTCTCAATTATAAAAAAAGGAAATTATTTTTTTTTTGCTTATTTCAGCAACTCGAATTTAACAAATAAGTAAACTTTTTTGCTAAATTCAGTAACAAAAATTAGTAAAAAAATTTGTAATTGGTAAATAGAGTGAAATAAAATTTGTACTAAAAAAACTTAGTATAAAAACTGTTAATTGGTGTATATAATATTTTAAAAAATTTTCAACTAGCTTCTTTTTTTTTGAGTTTATAAAGAGCTTTTAACATATGTAAGGATATGAAAACTAATAGAACTGGTTTTAGATATTGCCGTAATGCATTTTGTATTTAGAATGTGTATAAAAGTAAATTAAACTATAAAAAACCTATTGAATTGCGCGCATGCGCTTAAATTGTGCAGCGACTATTAAAAAATATGTATTGGTGTCATGATGATGATTGGCGCACCTATCGGGTTTCACTTTCATTTAAATCGCGTTTTTGATATAAAATTGTCAGTTTTACGTATATGTAATAGAGTTTTTCTTCTTCTTACACTTTAGTTGTTGCAATCGAAAAGGAAATGTTTATAAAACACGTGTACACTGTTAAAAATTATTGGTGACAAATAGAAAAAATGTGATGAAATGTTATATAATAATATCTGCACTCAAAAAATAGGTTACTAGAAAAGTTAGTAACACGTCTTTTAAATCAAGTATACTATTTTTCAGCAAATTTTTTTTGCTGAAATTGTGTTCTCAGCTAAAATTTTAGTTATACTTAACTGTGTTGAACTAATGTTTTACTAATATTCTACTAATGTTTCGATAATTTATTTTGCTAAAAAAATTGTGCTGATAAGCACACAATAAAAGTGTGTACGACAACCAGATTGAAAAATATACTCAGAATGAGAAGATGTCGCGGCATATCAAGATGCAGTAGAGACGAGCAAAATTATACTAAAAAGTACAACTCTTGTAAGACATACATATAAAAAAATCAACCATGGAAGATTTTTGCATCTGTTTTTCATAGATAATAAAACAAAAAGACGCCAAAAATGTGTATCGTATACATATAAATTGTGGATTAAAAAAACTTAAATTTTATGTTGTCACCCCGCTTGGGAAATTAATAAATTAATTTAAGACAAAATAAAATATTTAAATTTAATAAAGATTAAATGGTTATTTGTAAACTAAATGATTATACAAGGTGGCGCAAAAGAAATCCTCCTATCAGAAAATGCTATAAATTTTGCGATTGACCCCTAATGTCAGTTCTGTTTTGACATTTGTGTAGTAAACACATGCGAAATACACGTTAATAAACAATGTTACGCTACACTGCTCCAGAACGCGGAATATTGGTGACTATTTATTTGACCAATAATCGGTCGGTGACTTTGGCACAACGTGAATTTCGTCGCAGATTTCCTGGCCGTCCAACGCCTACTGGTGAAACACTGCGACGTTTAGCCGCTCGCCTCGAAGAGACTGGCACAACACGAGATGCTGCCAGGCGTGGCGAACCCCGGAGTAGCCGTTCTGCAGAGAATATTGCTGCTGTAGCCGAGGATGTCATGGAAGCGCCGTCGACATCGACCAGACGACGTGCCACGCAAATGGGTATCAGCCGACGGTCTTTACAGCGAATTTTGGTACAAGATTTGAAGATGTTTCCGTACTAAGTCCAGACGGTGCATCAGCTGTTAGCTGCTGACCGCCAATCGCGTGTAACATACGCTCAAGCCATCCTTAATCACCACCAAGAGGAAGATGATTTTTCATCAAAAATAATCATGAGTGATGAGGCCCATTTCCATCTTAGCGGGTACGTAAATAAGCAAAATTTACGCTTCTGGGCACTGAAAATCCGCGTGTAACCCACTAAGAGCCATTACACCCGCTCAAAGTCACTGTATGGTGTGCTGTTTTCGCTGGAGGAGTCATCGGACCTTTTTTCTTCGAAGACGTCGCGGGCCAAACGGTTACTGTGAATGGTGAGCGCTACAGAGCAATGATCAACGAGTTCTTTTTGAGGCAACTTGATGAATTGGGATTGGAAAACATGTGGTTCCAACAGGACGGTGCAACGGCACACACTGCACGTGCCACAACCGATATTGTAGTGTGTTTGACAAGTCTGCGTTACCATACCGTCTGTATGTAACTAGAGACCCACACTTTGTGGAATGTTGTTTGTCAACAACATACCAACCCTACTAGCGTGTGACTTTGCAAGCTTGCAAAATCACATACTAATATAATTTAGGTTTAAGTAGTTCTAAGCATTTATGATTTAATAAATAAAGCAGTCGCTCAGTAGAGCTGAAAACATAAAGTGATATCTTTTATTTAAGAAACCACATCATGGCGATCCTGCCAGTGTTTAACTACATGGCCTACTACGGTTAAAAAAAAAAAAATAAATAATAAAAGCGCATAAAGGGTTGGGTCCAACAGGACCTGACCCTGAAAAAAATAAAATCTAGACTAAAGAGACGTGAAAACACTTATCTTAATATCTCAATAAAACCAAAAAAAAAAAAAAAAAACTGCAGAAAAAACTAACACAATTTTATAAAATTGAAAAAAAAAAATTTAATTAAAACGTTGTAGTATAAACTACCCGTTTAAAGGAATTTATATGTGAAACTGAAAAAAAAAGGGTTTTGAGATACTTAAACTTATAAAAAAAAAAACAATTTTTTTTGATATATAAAATCAAAACATTAAAAATAACTTCAAAATAAAAACAATTTTTAAAAAACAATAAAATTTAAAAATTAAATAAATTGAATACAAAAAAATAGAAACTTAAAGAATAATTATATTAAAATATGTGCCTAAACTAATATATACAATTTTAATTAAAAAAAAAATTTTTTAAAACTAAAATAAAAACGAAGATGCAATGTGTTGAATACAAGTTGTTGCCGTCCATGTTTGTGATCAGCTACTCGTACATAAAGATATATATATGTAACACAATGGATAAATCAATGAAGAAGCAATACGGATGTGTATTGCCGGGGTGGATCAGCCATTTAACCCCAAGGATGGTGTGTCCGATACACCATCGGACCTGAACAACAATAACGACAGCTAGTTTAAATTTAATAGCCCCACAGCCGCATCAATTGATATTAACAACAGCAAATACCACTGGAGCATAGGCAGCAAAGGTAGCACAACAGCAAAAACAGGCAAACCTATTACAAAATTTGGCCCAACAACATCATCAACAACAACTTAAAACTACAGCAATACAACAACAGTAAGATGAAAATTCAACGAGATAATAACAGATTTAAACAAGGTAAACATATTTTAAGATATAGCATCGTCTGTTCCGTACAGTACAGTACAGATGTCAAATATTAAATTTGTTTTTTCCAACTACATTTTTTTTTGTTTTAAATTAAACTTAAACAATTCATATTGCACAACAAACAAAAAAAAAAAAAAAAATAATTTAAATATTTAAATTATAAAGTTTTTTTTTTTAAAAAAAAAAAAAAGATCAGTCAAAAAAAAAAAAGTTTATAAGAATATCAAAAAAAGTGAGTTATATAAAATTCAAATAATATTTTTTTTTTTAAATAAATAGAAATTTGATATCTAAATTTAATTTTACATTTCTTTTAAAAATGTTTTACATAAAAGAAAAAAAAAAAACTTTTAAAACATTCTAAATTAAAATTTATAAACTATAAATTTTAATTTAAAAGTTATGAGTTTTAATATAATAATTATAAATTTTAATTTAAATTAAACATTTTTGAAATTATAAAATTGTTTTAAAATTTGAAAATTATAAATTCATAATTTTAAACTTAAATTTAAAAATTATAAAATTAAAAAAAAAAAAAAATATATATATATATTTGAATTATAACTTAAAAAAAAAAAAATTTAAAATTATAAATTTTAATTTGAAAATGTTAAAATTTTTACACTTTAATATAAAAGATAATTGAATTGAAACTATTCAAATAAAATAAATTTCATTTATTTGTGAAAAAAAAATTTTTTTTTTTATGTCTCTTTAAACATTTTTTTTTATGTAAATATACATTGCAAAACAGAGGATAATTTAAACATAATCAAATACGAAAGAAACAATACAAAATTGGTTAACTGAAATTAATAAAAAAAAAAAGAGAAAGAAAGTTTAAATAAAAAAATATATTTTAATAAAAGATTACCTTTTCAAGATCATTGAATATTATTTGAAGTTCATTGATTATAAAAAAAAAAAAAAAATTATTATTACTAACATTCTAATAACTATTTTTATTGACTATGGTGACTCCTACGGGACACTCCCCTAGTGCAATAAAAATCTACCGGTCATCAAATGATGCATGACCTATATTTGCCGTTGCAATTGGGATCTGTCTATCTGAAGGTGACGGATAACGAATGCCACGACAAATATATAATTTTTTTTTTAATTACTAAACAATTAACAAATCGAAATCCCTGTTAATAACAACCCAATTAAACTTAGTTTAAGTAAATCAATGTAAATTGATTTTTGTACATGTAATGGGTTGCATTATTGACAGAGATGGATAAGACCAGTGTTTTACACTGTAAATTTTAATCATGATTTTGAAAAACTGGCCGCACTTTCATGTGCATTAAAGTGCCAAGGATCTTATATTTGCGAAAATTTAATAACTTTATATTAAAGTTATCCTTATTTGGAATCAAGTATCCAACACTAGGAATGCGAGAAAAAGATTAAATGGCAGCACTAATCTGTGCACATAAGTATGCCACACTATTTAATCATTAATTTATTTTTTTTTTAAACCAAATATAATGAAGTATAATAAAATCCATGGAATTTTAAGAAAAAATATTTTCTAATATCCAGTTAATTAATATTATCAATTTTTTTTGTTCCTATATAAATTTCGTAAACTAAAATTGGAAATTCGGAAAATTTCCAACGATACAAAAATAAAGTTTCTCATGTATTAAAGAAAATTTAATGAATCATTTTTGTATTTATGAAAATGATGCCATGACCAATGGATAAAAATTCGTTACAGTTTTCCTTGCAAACAACAAGAAAAACCCTTATAATAGGCGAATTGACATTGGGAATTTTCTAAAGTAATAGTGAATTGAAATAGTAGAGTCTTTGAAAATATTTTTTGTAGACTTTGCTAAGTCAAATCATCATTATTAAGGGAATATAATTTTTATTCCCATACATTAACAACAAAGAAACTTTGAATATTTTTTTTGCGTTTTAATTGTTTTACAACTATAATTTTTGTAATTATTATTTCTTATTGTTGTAAATATTAAGGTTCTTTTGAAATTGCTAAGATTTCTCAAAATTCTTTAGGAAATCCTTTTTTTCCTCGGACTTGAGCCTTTATTTTTTTTTTGAGATTAACCATTTCCTTACAACGCACTATTTGTGTAATACACTCAGGGAACTTCTGCTTTAAAAATATGTAGTTGTTTGGGTTGTACTACAGTTTCATTATTTTTAAAGTAAATGTAAGTCATTTGTAGAACAAATGAAATTTTTAACTAACATTGTAGTTCATTTAAAAAAACAACTCACATCAAATCACTGTTTTATGATTTTACATTCCTTTTTAAAGTTGTTTTTTGTTATTTAAAAAAAAAAAAAAAAAAAAAAAATTTTTTGGTTTATTTTTTACTACCATGTGGTTCATTTTTACTACAATTGTTAGTCATTTTTTTGAACATTAAAAAAAAACAAATGACAATGTTAGTTGAATTTAATGAAATGTAAGTCGTTTTTTTTTAATGAAATTTCATTTGTTTTTGACTACATTTGCAGTCGTCTTTACCAACATAATTTCCTAAGTGTACGTACAAATTGATCCAATTATGAATTATTTCGTAATGTAATAACGTTGAATTAATCCGCATATTAAAAGTATTTATATACTTTACATGACTTAAATGAAACCATGCAATTTCGACTCAGTTTCCGTCCATAAATTTCATGTAGACTTAAATGAAACTGCGCGATACGGACTCGGTTTCCGTCATATTTGTATGATTCACGTTATTGGTTCTTACAAACCAGGAATGGATCTCATTTTCGGAATCAAAAATTGATTCGATTTCGTTGCTCTCAAAAGCAATAGATCCAACACTTGTGCATACTATACGGATGCATCAAACATCATAAATTGATTCTTTTACTTCATTATATCACAACATATCTACCCAGATGCAAATACGTTAGTAATTACTAACAGTATATTTACCCTTACTGAATTTTGTTAGAGGTGCTTATAGTTTCAAATGAGACTAATAAAAATTTGAGGGAGACGTCCATCAAATTTTTAAATAATAAATGGCAGCGCGTTATGAAGATAATTCTTGATGAATTATATACGGTACATTAGCCAGCCCCTTTGTTAATAGGATATTGACCTAGACTCAATCATCCTAAGTCTTGAAAAAGTAGACGGCAAGGCGAGGTGAACGGAGCCCGTTAAATAGGCCACATATATTTTGGATGGAAGAATAAAAAGTGCACTTTTTGATAAGCATTATAGAAATGCGCAATCGCGATTGTTGTAAGTACCGGGGTATTCCAAAAGAATATTAAGAGTTCTGATCTTAAATTGATAGAGCAGCTTAAGTGCTCTGGTCTGATCAAAGCTTAAATATTGTGTCAAATGAAGACAGGAAACCCAATACCGGAACTAGAATTCCGAAGAAGTTGTATACCAAGTCTATTAAATAGACTTAGTGTTGAAGTTAAGGCAAGCTATTGCTAAAGGCATTGGAAATAATTCCACACGCCTCAGGTCCCGAGACCGGCAATTAGAGTCCTTTTCTTAAAACTTAATAGAAAAAACGACGTGCCAAATGAATAACACAACTAAATTGCTAATGTATTCGAACATTACATTAGACATTAGTAGCACCAGGGATAATTTATAATAATGAAAACAGTAATAGAACGATTCAGTAAGAGGAAAAGGGTAAAAAGTTAACCTTGCAGTAATCAACGAGCTGCACTAACAATATGATTTTCTCATAAAATCTATAAATTATTTTGTAAATCTAAAATTTTTTATTTTTCGGTTAACTAGCTTTTACACTAAGTGTAAACAGCAAACATTCTTTGGTTAATACACAGCGCAATTATTTATGGTATTAAAATACCCACAATCTATAATAAATATCGCTGATAATTCTCGCATGTCCTTTAATAACACTTCAAACAACAAATTTATTACCTGAATTATTACTTATGAACTTGGACACTGGGAAATACAATTATTACCAAGTCCCATTTTTCTTTGAAAACATCGCATTCTATGACATTAATGACCTTGCGGTAATGGCCATACCGGCGGGTACATATAATTGAAAGGCATGTGATGTGTTTGATATTGACAAATAATTTAAAAATTACAGTATTATAGAGAAAAATGATAAACATAAGTTACAATAATACAGAAATAAAAATGTTGTTTGATTTCGCTTTTATATACTTAAGCGATACATTTTATTTTTGAACAAAATTTTTTTTTATGAAGACGAATTGCAATAATTTAAATCGTCTCTTAAATCCTTTCTCTAATTATCATTTACTACGATAATTTTTATTTATTTTGATCATTTATATTTTCATTAAAAAGTTTCATAATAAATTGAAACAAATGTTATTAGAAATTGTTTCTTATTTAAGATCGTTGGTTTAAATTTCCTCTTGTTAATGTAATATTTTTATTAAATAAGTTATATAAAAAGATCGATCAATAAGCTACTCTAATTGATCAATCTTTTTCCTGAAAAGGGGAGGTGTAGTGTGTTTGACAAGTCTGCGTTACCATACCGTCTGTATGTAACTAGAGACCCACACTTTGTGGAATGTTGTTTGTCAACAACATACCAACCCTACTAGCGTGTGACTTTGCAAGCTTGCAAAATCACATACTAATATAATTTATGTTTAAGTAGTTCTAAGCATTTATGATTTAATAAATAAAGCAGTCGCTCAGTAGAGCTGAAAACATAAAGTGATATCTTTTATTTAAAAAACCACATCAATATGCTGAAGGATGCATTTCCCGGGCGCCTAATCTCCCGTTTTGGCGATTTGCACTGGCCAGCAAGATCGCCTAATTTGACCGCTCCAGACTTCTTTTTGTGGAGCTTTTTGAAGTCGCGGGTTTATGTCAACAAGCCTCAGACTCTTGCAGCTCTTAAAGACAATATCCGTCAAGAATGTGAGGACCTATCGCCGGAAGTTTTGGCCAAAGTGATGGAAAATGCCATAAAAAGGGCTCAAATGACAATCAACTGTGGCGGCGGGCCATTTACATGACATCATATTCTCGACTTGATGTAAAAAAAATTAAAATACCAAATAAAAATAAAAATAATCCACAAGAAGAATCAAAGTTTTTCATTTTTTTTTTTAATTACAGCCAAAAAACATCGGAAGGTTATTTTTGCGACACCTTGTAGTAACTATTAATGTAGTGTGGTCATGTTGCAAACAAATATATGTACAGTAGACAGAATAAAGCGAAAGACAAGGACACACATCTTATGTGATTTTGTATGTTTCCTTTTTCTTATTCCAAAAAATAAGTTTGTATATTGCGTATATTGTTATTTCGTTTTGTTTCGTTTCTAGAAAGATACCATCACTTAGACAACCATTGATGTAAGTAAGTAGTTGAAAAATAATTTGTTATAAAAAATCATTTAAATATATTTGCAGATATTAAATTAATTCGTTTCGTCAATGCGGAATTATGAACATTTTTATATTTTGTAGCGTATTGTAAATTACTTTTACACGAATAACAAAAACAGTTTTAAGACTTTCAGCAAATAAATTAACTAAATTATAATTTTTCTACAAATTTTTTGAGGTTTTTTCAGTCTACTAATATTCAGCAATATTTTAATTTACTTTTAGCAGGGATTTTTTAATTTTGAATCAACTAAGTGTTAGCAAAACTTTTGCTGAATCTACTAATTTTGTTGATAAAAATCAGCTTGCTAATTTTCAGCAATAGATTTTGCTGAAATTAGCAATTTTGTTGACTAAGCAAAATTTTGTTGACTAAGCAAAATTTTTTTGCTGACTTTACTAACTTTTTTTAATGTACTATTACAATCGATTTATAAACGATTCATTTAGAGATAATGCAACATGGTTTTTTTTTTTCAATAAGAATTTTTAAATTGAATTGGGTTGAAATAATGACGATATTATATCTTATAAAATCATATAATTTTCAATACACAATAGTAAAGTTTGTAATAAAACTTAGTAATTATTGTGGACATTTTAGTAATAAAATATTTTTGACATGCAATGAAAAAAAAAAATATGTAAAACACATTTGAAAATTAAATTACCTCTGCTCATTTATAAAATACGATAAGAGTTATTAACCAGGGCTTCGCATTTCATGCCCTAACTATTAAGTGTATATTGACAAGGATGTCATTAAAAATAGATTTGACATTACAAAGTCAAAGATTTGTTGTAAAAATTATTTGCAAAATTTTATATATTGAAAAATTAAATTTTTAAATTCATTTATTCATTTAATATACTTAAAGTTATTCAGATGAGTGAATACATTTCAACTCAATCACCATTCGGATCGATCATCAACGATTGCAATAAGATTCACCATAACTTTCATACTCGACAAGAAATCGAAATATGACGTCATGATTATAGCTGTAACTCTACAAGATACAAAATTCGTGTTGGCCTTATTTTTTAATCTAGAATATACTTTTTAAAATTATATGCATATTGATTTTTTTCATCGAAGGGTCAACGGTCATTTGTGAGGGTCTTAAGTTCAAATACCCATATATAAAAATGCGCAGTTTTTTTATTCTTAAAAAATAGATTAATATAATTAAACTCTATTCTACTAAAATTCAGGGCGGTATCTCGATTGGTATCTGAGATACAGCCAAAAACGTGATAAAAGTATGAGAATCGCTCTAGTTTATATGACTTGAAATAAGAACGTGGTATGCACACACTAAAAAGAAGTTAGTAAAGTGATCAAAAAATTTTGCTGAGGCAGCAACGTTTTACTCAGGAGGGTGTTTGGAAAAAAATTGCTAATGTCAGCAAAATCTTTTGCTGAAAATCAGCGATTTATAGAAAAGTTATACTTTAGTCAATTTATTTTGCTAAAAATCATAAACATTTTTTTGTGATTCTTTTAAAAATAATTTTCCATAAGTTACAAAATATAAAATGTTCATACTCCCACATCGACGACATAAATTAATGTAATACCTAAAAATATATAGAAATAATTATATATAACCAGGGCAACCAGTAATATGCTATATCATGTTCTTCCTGTGCTTCGTATTGAAATATTTATGAGACATTTATCCTTTTCAGAACAACTGACAAATTCTGGCATCGATTTGTTAGAGCATATTTTGCTCTAAATAGCATATTTTTGCATATTTACATCTTAAGGGCATTTTTTTTTATAAAAAATCTTATTTTTGAGTATATTTTTGTCCTTATTCAATTTTTCGTTGTCGAACAATTTTATACTTCAATAAAAAAATTATCCAAACACTTTTCACCAATATTTTCCGGAGTTTGCAAACCGATTGCGGAAATTAGATATTTTTGCAAAATTTAATTTCTTATTTTACGACTGTACCAATTTAGGTAAATTTAACCTTTTATCTCC
The DNA here is from genome assembly GCA_021234595.1 of Delia radicum. NCBI lineage: Eukaryota > Metazoa > Arthropoda > Insecta > Diptera > Anthomyiidae > Delia > Delia radicum. The sequence continues at coordinate 117,120,964 of CM037852.1, forward strand.
TTTTTTGTTAGCAATTGAAATTAAATTCACAAAAGTTATTCCAACTGTACTGAAAAATTAGTCTTTAAATATGATATATTTTTTTTAAGTTTTCCATTTTTTAAGTATTTCTTTATATGCATAAAATCAATTTTTAGAGCGTATTTCTGGTTGCCCTGTATATAACATAAATAAAATCATCTTTCAATTACTTACATCAAGTCACATGATTTTTGGAATCAATCTGAATTCTGAATCAACCTTATTTTGCATCGCAATTTTTGAAAATCTAAAATAATGGGAAATATACAAGTTATTTTTATGAAACTTTGTGTGGTGGCAGAGAAAAAAGTAAGCTTTAATTTGGTATCGGTTCAGATGGCCCAGGTCCCCTAGGTTTTGAATTATTTCAAAAATGAAATTATATTTTAAATCTAAAAAAATTGTATTGAATATATGGTACTGGATGGAAAAATGGCAACCCATTTTATAGCACTACTTCCATTCTACACTATGGTAAAAGTTTCATGTTAATATCTCTACTAGTTAAGAAATTATAGCGATTAAAACAAATATCATTTCGGAAAATGTTTTCACATTTCAGGGTTGCCATATTTCAAAAACGTTGAAAAATTTGGGGACGCTCAAAATCAAATTTGGGTAAAAGATTCTGAAAGAGCATCGAAAATCCAAAACAATAGGGTTTCCAGCCCGAGTGGACCAGAATTGGCCGAGTTATTCCAAAAACGGGGAAGTCACATGATTTTTGGAAAAAATCTGAATTTTTCGCCTTATTTTGCATAGCAATTTTTGAAAATCTAAAATAATGGGAAATATACAAGATATTTTTATGAAACTTGGTGTGGTGGAAGAGAAAAAAGTGAGCTTTAATTTGGTATCGGTTCAGATGGCCCAGGTCCCCTAGGTTTTGAATTAATTCAAAAACAAAATTATATTCTAAATATAAAAAAATTGTATTGAATATGTGGTACAGGATGGAAAAATGGCAACCCATTATACAGCACTACTTCCATTCTACACTATGGTAAAAGTTTCATATTAATATCTCTACTAGTTAAGAAATTATAGCGATTAAAACAAATATCATTTCGGAAAATGTTTTCACATTTCAGGGTTGCCATACTTCAAAAACGTTGAAAAATTCGGGGACGCTCAAAATCAAATTTGGGTGAAAGATTCTGAAAGAGCGTCGAAAATCCAAAACAGTAGGGTTTCCAGCCCGATTGGACCAGAATTGACCGAGTTATTCCAAAAACGGGGAAGTCACATGATTTTTGGAATCAATCTGAATTTTGCGCCTTATTTTGCATCGCAATTTTTGAAAATCTAAAATAATGGGAAATATACAAGATATTTTTATGAAACTACAATATAAATATACAAGATATTTTATGAAACTTGGTGTGGTGGCAGAGAAAAAAGTGAGCTTTAATTTGGTATCGGTTCAGATGGGCCAGGTCCCCTAGGTTTTGAGTTATTTCAAAAACAAAATTATATTTTAAATCTAAAACAATTGTATTGAATATGTTGTACTGGATGGAAAAATGGCAACCCATTATGTTAATATCTCTACCCATTATGTTAATATCTCATGTTAATATCTCTACTAGTTAAGAAATTATAGCGATTAAAACAAATATCATTTCGGAGAATGTGAGATTTTATTTGTTCGGTTTGAGATCATGGCAAATTTTTCTCTAAATTAACAGAAAAATTATAATTTTTATATGATAATTTACTTTGACTATTAGAAAAAACACATAAAAAGTCATTAGACACTAGCATGAATGGAATGAATTTTCTGACCCACTACGGTCTTCATCAACATTCTTCGTGCCATTTAGTGTTAATCGTAAATATCTTCTATTTAACTCACACGTTGAAGGATTTGGGTGACTTTAAATCTCACATTACTCTGTGTGTTGAGCTAGAATGAAATTTACCACGAACGATTTCTATTTATAGTGTGTTTGTTTTTCTCTAGTCATTAACATAATTGCCAGTTTAACTTTCAGTTAAAACTTTTAAATGGCAATTCTTTTCTCTAATGTCATCATATACTATCCTTCTACATAAGCAAAGCATATCAACAAACATTGAAGATTTTTTGTTAATACATATGTCGAGCATATACATTAAACGTTTTCTACACTGTACCTGGTGAGTGGTTTAATAGTGAATTTTATCGTTGATCTATAAGTTTATGTGTGAGATTTTATTCTGTGAGAATAATGTGAGATTATAATCTTTTCATAATTTCCGGAAAAATATTATTTAAATTTGATTAGACTATTACTCATAGTAAGTACGTGAAATTGAAACACCAAAGTATACTCCCTTATAAAAGATTAGGTCAAAATAATGAGATACGTCATTTTTAAGTTTGCAAAGAATTAAGCGATTTTTTTTATCGGAATGTTACTTAAAATGACTTTATTAATTGTTTATTTATTAAAACTTAACGCAAAAATGGTGGCCGTCTATTTTTAGGAGGTTGAATTTCAGTTATACACTCATAAATTAAAGCCCGCACAAATAGTTGAAAATAAAATACAGTAAATGAATTTGAGCATCAGAATTTTCAATAAAGTTGAGAATCACATTCTGCTAAACTTAGGTGACCAACATTTTGGAATAACTTAATTTGAGTTGACAGTTGTAGTCAAATCAGCTAAAAAAATTAGCTAACTCAACAGAGTTTTGAAGCTGAATAAACAAATAAGTTCTGCTTAAAATGTCTTTTCGTATCTGACCAGAGGCAGGTCCATATTTATTACCGGGAATATTAGTTAACACAGAATATTCTTACAGTAATTACATGTATGTCATTCGGGTAGTGAACAGTAGTAGTTGTTTTAACTGATATTGTAGTAATTTTCCAATGAGAAAATGGAAAACGAATATTTTAGACAGCCATTTCAAAAAATAACTAACCAAAAATACTGTACTCCTGTAACAATTGTTTTGAGTAGTGCTTTTTAGTACTTATTTAGTATATTATTTTATATATTTATTATTTTATATTATTTACTAGTTTAATAAACAAATACCAAAAACAGCAAACTGACGTAAACAGTTATTTTTTTAGTCATTAAAAATAGAAGATTATGTCAAGTTTTAAAAAATTCTCGTTTAGTTTATATTTGTTATTATTGATATCTTCATAGTTTGCAAATAATAATTAGAAAATTTCAATGTATCTCCAATGCATTAAAACGTCATAAATGGAATACCGCTTTAGATTAGATTAGATCAGAAGGCACTATGCACCGCGACCAATGTAGGTCTTTTGTGCTGCCTAAGGTTACCTACAGATTCAAGCTACCTATAAAGCCAATTATCCTATTAGGCAAAATCTTCGCGATGTCGGAAGGCGAAAAGAAGCGATCACCTAGAAACCTAAGTCTCCTATCACAAAGTCTGGGACATTCGCAGAGAACATGCTCCGAGGTCTCAGACACCATCTCGCAAAACCTACACAAATCCGTGTCCGATTGACCCTTCTTGTGCAGATGGTATCTGAGATTACAGTGTCCAGTTAAGTACGACACCAGGGTCCTCAAACCCCCCCTTTCAAGCGACAAGAGTCGCCTCGACCCCCTACTGGAAAAAGAGATCAATCTTTTAGCCTGGCGCTGACCAGGAGAGTTTTCCCAGTAACCAGAGAATTCAGACTCTCTCCATGCCCTGAGCCTTTCCCTAACATACCCCGCAGGTATTCCACAGAATGGTTCAGGACCAATAAAGGGCTTTCGGGCCCCGTGGTTGGCAAGACAATCTGCCCTCTCGTTGCCCTCATGCCCCTCATGACCAGGAATCCACCCCAAGGTTAGAGAGTTGCCTCTACCGAGCCTATTGAGAGTCTGAATGCATTCCATGACCAACCCGGACGACACCTTATAGGCCACTAAGGCCCTCAGTGCAGCCTGACTGTCAGAAAGAATGTATATGCGAGATCTGCGAGTTCCCCTTCGCAGGCATTCCAATGCACAGACACAAATGGCCCAAATCTCCGCCTGAAAAATGGATGGATATTTACCCATAGGTAAGGCACGCTGGAAGCCTGGTCCGAAGACGCCCGCTTGAAAATTTGACTTTGCATTTTAAATAGGATGTATGAAATACAAATTTTTATTGTTATTTATAGAAAAAATTTTTTTATTATTAAAAAAAACTTTTAAAATACCGAAAAAAATAACTCCTAACAACAGTAGTTTTTAAAACTTATGTAGTCGTTTATTTTAATTTGTTATTGTTTTGTTTCTGCTTTTTATGGTTTATACATTCGTTTAAGGTTAGTTGTTTTTAACTGCTTCGTTAATCGTTTTTACTACTATTGTATTGTACTACCAAAGCAGTAATTTTGCAGCAAACAGTTAATTTTATTGAGTTATTTAAAAATAGAAGATTATGTTGAGTTTTTAAAAATTTTTGTTTAGTTTATATTTGTTATTATTGATATGATCATAGTTTGCAAATAAAAATTAGAAAATTTCATTGTATCTCCATAAAAAACTCATAACTGAAATACTGTATGGAATTTTTACTTTTAAATAGGATGTAGGAAATACTAATTTGTATTGTAATTAAAAAAAATAAATATTTTTTTATTAAAACATATTTTCAAAATAACTGTTTAAAACAGTAGTTTTTACAACATATCTAGTCGTTTTATGTTCATTGATTTTGTTGTTTTGTTGCTCGTTTTTATGGTTTATGCATTCAGGTTAGTTGCTTCTGACCGCTTCGATAGTCGTTTTTACAATAGTTTTCAATAGTTACAAATGACTACATGGTTAGCCATTTTATGACAAATACAGTCCATCGCCTTTTTGACTACATTTGTAGACATTTAAACTGTCATTTCTAGCTTCTTTATTTCCTGAGTGAAGTTATAAAGAGTACACACAGAAAAATATTTTGCTATTTGCCAAATTCGGTTACCACGACTCAACTAAGATTATTACGAACTTCAGACAGTTGAAGCAACTTAACATTAGTTTTCACAACAAAATACCGTTAATTCAACTGAATTTTAGTTTCAACACCCAAACCATTCAGAAATCGAATGTAAATATCGTACTACCTGAATTTATCAGCTGTTACTGTTAATATACACTTTTCAATTTGGTTAGCACTTTATTTCTCTGTGTGCATTTAATAGCTACGGAGTTACTACTTATGGTCCTGTTTGCTCTATCTCGCTTAGTTTCCGAGATATAGTCTATTTTATGATCATAAAATAAAAAAGATGAGAAAATAATGCAATCTACCAGGGAAACTGATAACGGAGACACAAAAAATAATGGTTTAAATTAACTTGCAAAATTTGTAAATTTGAGAGTCACGAATTACTAAATTTTAGGTAGAAAAATTAGATCATATACGGATGAAATTTGTTCTTGAGGTAAAATGAGATAACTAGTAACTTTAGCTAAATAACTGATTTAAACGAAATCAACAGAATAAATTAGATCTACTTAATTAGAACCAGTTTAATAGACTTTTGAACTAACTTTTTTTTATGAGTGTATTCAATTCAAAATTTCAAGGTGATAACCTTAGACTTATACTGTCATCTTTGATTAGAAAACATCGCCTAAAAATGGACGGCCACCATTGTTCGAGTTGAGTTTTGATAAATAAACAATAAATACAGTTTTTCGAAAGAGATTTCGATGTCGTTTTCTTCTATGACCCACAATTAAGTTTATGCATACTGGGATTTTGATGTGTTAAGTAAAAAGTTGAATTTGTTTTTACAGTGTTATCTTGAAAAAATCTTTAATTATTAGTGACCCGGTGGAAAAAGACCCAAATAACGTAATTTATGTATATTATGAGAGTGTATAGCTTTTAAATTGATATAAAAAAAAATCCACTCGATACAAATAATAATTTTATGTAATTCGATCCACATAGGGTTAACGTTTTCACTTTTAAACAAAAACGACCCACTAGACAATTTACAGAATAACTTCTTTCAGATTCTGATTAAATTTGGATACGTGATAAAGAATACTAAACTAGCGATAAAGCACACTAATCTAACGTACCAATCTAACTTTTAAGGTTTAAAACGGTGACGTAAAAAATTACTTCACATTTATTCCTGACTCTACAAAAAGGGATATAAAATTAAAGTTATTTTTAAGACACATCTAATGATTTACAAAAAAAAAAAAATTAAAGGGTATATGTTTATTTGTTTTTCCTGGGCACTGTTGGACCCCACCTTTTTTTAACCCTTACGATAAAGAATTGCGCTTTTCGTTAGTTTAGTAGCCTTTATAACATATCCTAATTTTAATGAAAATCTGAAAGAAAATATTCTGTAAATTTCCTAGTGGGTGTTAGTGGAATCATTAAGACTATGTGGAAATTGATTTTGCTAAATTTAACATCTTTGCAATCTTGTAGTCGTAATCAAAATTACGTTTCACAGGAGTTAAAGATTTTTTAAATACTCGTAAAAGTAAAGATAATTATAGTTTAGTCAAATATAGGCGATATTTTTTCGAAAATTCTGCAAACTTTGATAAAAATATTAAAATTTTGTTCAACTTTTTTTCAATGTTCATAAAATGTTCTGGAAAATTGCTCCCCACACAAACAAGAATTAACTCTTTGACGACGAATGGTTGATATATGTCCAATTTTAGCATGTCCTGCAGGATTTTATAAAAACTTTTTGTGAACAACAATAGACAGATGTGGCTAAAGCAAAATACAAAACAAAAACTCAGACAATATCTTAACCAATTAAGGAGCAAAAGCCCATTAATGATTTAGCTTTTGTACTATATTTTTCCGATAGCCGGAGCAGTGAAGTGCCAAGTCATAGTCCCAAGTCTCCACAAAGTTTCGTCAAAAAATCTTTAGCGGTTTAAGTTCGGTCGATTAATTAAAAAAACACGTTTTTGCATTTTTATCAAATTCTTGGGTCATTTTCGATTCCAGGCTAAAGTCGCTTACTTATGTGTATCCGATAAAGTCAGAATTACATATCTAAGTTTACTACACGAAAATTGTTCATAACTTGGCCAAAAAAAATCTTACAAATATAATTGTCACCTCAAATTGTTCGTCTCGGCGTATAGAATGCATCTGAATCGATTTTTAATTGAATTGAGAAAAAAAAATTTTTTTTTCAAAAAAATCCACTTTTTTATGATCCTGGCCCTATGTTTTTTTTAAATTTTTTTTCGAAGAACAGGTAGGTACACGAAAATTGTTCATAACTTGGCCAAAACAAGTTTTAAAAATATAATTGTCACTGTTTTGGATAGATAAATTATAGTACTATAAAAAACAATCATAATTTTGGGGTCTCCGATACCAAAGTAAGTCACTAGAGCTCCCCAGAGTGAAAAAGGAGGTTTTCAAAGGACCCAAAAAAAACGGGTAGGTACACGAAAATTGTTCATAACTTAGCCAAAAAAAAATCTTACAAATATAATTGTCACCTCAAATTGTTCGTCTCGGCGTATAGAATGCATCTGGATCGATTTTTAATTGAATTGAGAAAAAAAAAATTTTTTTCAAAAAAATCCACTTTTTTATGATCCTGGCCCTATGTTTTTTTTTAATTTTTTTCGAAGAACAGGTAGGTACACGAAAATTGTTCATAACTTGGCCACAAAAAGTTTTATAAATATAATTGTCACTGTTTTGGATAGATAAATTATAGTACTATAAAAAACAATCATAATTTTGGGGTCTCCGATACCAAAGTAAGTCACTAGAGCTCCCCAGAGTAAAAAAAGAGGTTTTCAAAGGACCCAAAAAAAAACGGGTAGGTACACGAAAATTGTTCATAACTTGGCCAAAAAAAATCTTACAAATATAATTGTCACCTCAAATTGCTCGTCTCGGCGTATAGAATGCATCTGGATCGATTTTTAATTGAATTGAGAAAAAAAAATTTTCACAAAAATCCACTTTTTTATGACCCTGGCCCTATGTTTTTTTTAATTTTTTTTTCGAAGAACAGGTAGGTACACGAAAATTGTTCATAACTTGGCCAAAAAAGTTTTAAAAATATAATTGTCACTGTTTTGGATAGATAAATTATAGTACTATAAAAAACAATCATAATTTTGGGGTCTCCGATACCAAAGTAAGTCACTAGAGCTCCCCAGAGTAAAAAAAGAGGTTTTCAAAGGACCCAAAAAAAACGGGTAGGTACACGAAAATTGTTCATAACTTCGCCAAAAAAAATCTTACAAATATAATTATCACCTCAAATTGTTCGTATCGGCGTATAGAATGCATCTGGATCGATTTTTAATTGAATTGAGAAAAAAAAATTTCACAAAAATCCACTTTTTTTATGACCCTGGCCCTATGTTTTTTTTAAATTTTTTTTCGAAGAACAGGTAGGTACACGAAAATTGTTCATAACTTGGCCAAAAAAAGTTTTAAAAATATAATTGTCACTGTTTTGGATAGATAAATTATAGTACTATAAAAAACAATCATAATTTTGGGGTCTCCGATACCAAAGTAAGTCACTAGAGCTCCCCAGAGTGAAAAAAGAGGTTTTCAAAGGACCCAAAAAAACGGGTAGGTACACGAAAATTGTTCATAACTTGGCCAAAAAAATCTTACAGATATAATTGTCACCTCAAATTGTTCGTCTCGGCGTATAAAATGGATCTGGATCTATTTTTAATTGAAGTGAGAAAAAAAATTTTTTTTAAAAAAATCCACTTTTTTAAGACCCTGGCCCTATGTTTTTTTTAATTTTTTTTTCGAAGAACAGGTAGGTCCACGAAGATTGTTCATAACTTGGCCAAAAAAATGCTAAAAATATAATTGTCACTGTTTTGGATAGATAAATTATAGTACTATAACAAACAATCATAATTTTGGGGCCTTCGATACCAAAGTAAGTCGCTAGAGCTCCCCAGATTCAAAAAATAGGTTTTCAAAGGACCCAAAAACGGTACACGAAAATTGTTCATAACTTGGCCAAAAAAAATGCTAAAAATATAATTGTCACTGTTTTTGATAGACAAATTATAGTGCTATAACAAACAATCATAATTTTGGGGCCTTCGATACCAAAGTAAGTCGCTAGAGCGCCCCAGATTCAAAAAATAGGTTTGCAAAGGACCCAAAAACGGTACACGAAAATTGTTCATAACTTGGGGCCTTCGATATCAAAGTAAGTCGCTAGAGCTCCCCAGAGTGAAAAAATAGGTTTTCAAAGGACCTAAAAACGTTACACGAAATTGTTCATAACTTGGCCAAAAAAAATGCTAAAAATATAATTGTGACCTCAGATTGTTCGTCTGGGCGTATAGAATTCATCTGGATTGATTTTTAATTGAATTAAAAAATAAGGGTGACCATATCCTTTTTTAATAAGGGTGACCATATCCTTTTTTTCAATTTTCGCCCGGAGCACAGGTTCACGAAAATTATTCATAACTTGGCCAAAAAAAATGCTAAAAATATAATTGTCACTGTTTTGGATAGATAAATTATAGTACTATAACAAACAATCATAATTTTTGGACCTTCGATACCAAAGTAAGTCGCTAGAGCTCCCCAGAGTGAAAAAATATGTTTTCAAAGGACCCAAAAACGGTACACGAAAATTGTTCATAACTTGGGCAAAAAAAAAATGCTAAAAATATAATTGTGACCTCAGATTGTTCGTCTGGTCGTATAGAATGCATCTGGATATCCTTTTTTTCAATTTTAGCCCGGAGCACAGATAGGTTTACGAAAATTGTTCATAACTTGGCCAAAAAAAATGCTAAAAATATAATTGTCACTATTTTGGATAGATAAATTGTAGTACTATAACAAACAATCATAATTTTGGGGCCTTCGATACCAAAGTAAGTCGCTAGAGCTCCCCAGATTGAAAAAATAGGTTTTCAAAGGACCTAAAAACGGTACACGAAATTGTTCATAACTAGGCCAAAAAAAAATGCTAAAAATATAATTGTGACCTCAGATTTTTTTAATAAGGGGGGACCATCTCCTTTTTTTCAATTTTCGCCCGGAGCACAGATAGGTTCACGAAAATTGTTCATAACTTGGCCAAAAAAAATGCTAAAAATATAATTGTCACTGTTTTGGATAGATAAATTATAGTACTATAACAAAAAATCATAATTTTGGGGCCTTCGATACCAAAGTAAGTCGCTAGAGCTCCCCAGAGTGAAAAAATAGGTTTTCAAAGGACCCAAAACCGGTACACGAAATTGTTCATAACTTGGCCAAAAAAATGCTAAAAATATAATTGTGACCTCAGATTGTTCGTCTGGGCGTATAGAATTCATCTGGATTGATTTTTAATTGAATTAAAAAAATTTTTTTTTTTAAAAATCCACTTTTTTAATAAAGGGGGACCATATCCTTTTTTTCAATTTTTGCCCGGAGCACAGATAGGTTCACGAAAATTGTTCATAACGTGGCCAAAAAAAAATGCTAAAAATATAATTGTCACTGTTTTGGATAGATAAATTATAGTACTATAACAAACAATCATAATTTTGGGGCCTTCGATACCAAAGTAAGTCGGTAGAGCTCCCCAGATTCAAAAAATAGGTTTTCAAAGGACCCAAAAACGGTACACGAAAATTGTTCATAACTTGGCCAAAAAAAAATGCTAAAAATATAATTGTGACCTCAGATTGTTCGTCTGGACGTATATAATGCATCTGGATTGATTTTTAATTGAATTAAAAATAAGGGGGGAGCATATCCTTTTTTTCAATTTTCGCCCGTAGCACAGATAAGTTCACGAAAATTGTTCATAACTTGGCCAAAAAAATGTTAAAAATATAATTGTCACTATTTTGGATAGATAAATTATAGTACTATAACAAACAATCATAATTTTGGGGCCTTCGATACCAAAGTAAGTCGCTAGAGCTCCCCAGAGTGAAAAAAATAGGTTTTCAAAGGACCCAAAAACGGTACACGAAATTGTTCATAACTTGGCCAAAAAAAATGCTAAAAATATAATTGTGACCTCAGATTGTTCGTCTGGGCGTATAGAATTCATCTGGATTGATTTTTAATTGAATTAAAACGGTACACGAAATTGTTCATAACTTGGCCAAAAAAAATGCTAAAAATATAATTGTGACCTCAGATTGTTCGCCTGGACGTATAGAATTCATCTGGATTGATTACAATACACATTTTTCGTTCATGTATTGTAATCTACCAAAGGTGGGGTACTACACAAAAACATAAAGTATTTCAATTTGTTTTTTGATTATTATTGGTAACTTCAAATACTTCTCATTTTGTTAGAAAAATGAGTTATATATATTTTCAAGTTTAAGCATTATGATGTTACCACTCTTTCTAAATTGTTCTGATGATGGGGAACTAGAAACTCCCCGAAATAGATCTATCAACAAATTCTTGGAGGTGTGGTCAAAGAATAAATTGAAAAACTAAAAAAATTCTATAATTTATTTACTAGGACAATATTCTGGTAAATAAATGTAGAATACGACCTCGAACTTGAATAACTTCATTTTCATTGCACAATAAAGGTCGAATAAATCATAATTTTTATTAACAATAAAAATTATATCAATCATTCTTTTTTAGCTGTATTGATTAATTTAATTTGGATCTCATTTGGAGTTCTTTGTTCCTGTACATTAATTTAAAAAATATACTTTTTTAAAGTAAAACTTTATTTTTTTATAAATACATATAAACATAAATTTATGCTCATTAACATTTAATGTTATTTTAATGCATTTTGTATGAATTTTAAGAAAAAAAAAAAATAAAAAATAATTTTAGTACTCTGAGAGTCGAAAAAGTACTATTTGAAAATTTTATTGGTACCGAAACGAAATTCTCATTTCTCATCTCTGATGTAAACAAAAAAAATAAGAGAAAAAATATATATGTTATTTATGTATATATATTATATTATTATTTATATTATTATTTATATATATTTGTTATTATACATAACATAAATCAGAAACACCAATATTGTAATGTGCTTTGTTTTTGAAATAATCAGGGTTGTTATATTTTTTATTTTGATAACCCTGTTTTTATCGTTTTGACGTAGCGTTGCCGCTCTGGTTTAGGGATGACATTTCAGCGTCAACGCTAGGCGTTAAAAAACGTACCGCTTTCCGCTCTTGTTTAGGTATGCATGTTAGAAAGCCCTATAACGTGAACAAATGTAAATTTAATGGAACATAGAAAAAGTTGTTTTCTTTTGAACATTTTTAAGCAATCACTATTTTTTTAAAAATTGGGAATCCCCGTAAATGATTGCTTATGAATATATTCTGGCATTTTGTGTAACGCGAGCTGTTGATTTGCTTATTTTGTTTTTAGTTTAATATAAAGTGTGTCGTGAAAAATGTCGCAAAAACTACCAAATTTTTTATCTTTAAAGGAAAAAGTGGATGTAATAGAAAAAATAAAAAGAGGACCAAGCGTGACTAGCTTAGCAAAGCAAATATGAATATGAATTAATGAATATGGATTAAAAAAAAAAATATATGAATTTGAGTTAAATATATATCTATTTTATTTTTAAGATGTAAAAAATTACACCTTCGTAAACATGAAGAACTTCGCAAACGTGAACACGCTCAGGTTTTAATAGTTCACGTTACCGCGAGTCTACTATATTTTTATTAATTTATAATTAGCTTTCAAACTCCATATATTTACACAAATAAAGAAAATTAATTATTTTAGCTGCACTCTAATTAATTTCTGTTGAAATTTACGCAACTTAATTTTTAAAAATCCACTTTTTTAATAAGGGGGACCATATCCTTTTTTCAATTTTCGCCCGGAGCACAGATAGGTTCACGAAAATTGTTCATAACTTGACCAAAAAAAATGCTAAAAATATAATTGTCACTGTTTTGGATAGATAAATTATAGTACTATAACAAAAAATCATAATTTTGGGGCCTTCGATACCAAAGTAAGTCGCTAGAGCTCCCCAGAGTGAAAAAATAGGTTTTCAAAGGACCCAAAACCGGTACACGAAATTGTTCATAACTTGGCCAAAAAAAAATGCTAAAAATATAATTCTGACCTCAGATTGTTCGTCTGGGCGTATAGAATTCATCTGGATTGATTTTTAATTGAATTAAAAATTTTTTTTTTTTTTAAAAAATCCACTTTTTTAATAAGGGGGAGCATATCCTTTTTTTCAATTTTCGCCCGGAGCACAGATAGGTTCACGAAAATTGTTCATAACGTGGCCAAAAAAAATGCTAAAAATATAATTGTCACTGTTTTGGATAGATAAATTATAGTACTATAACAAACAATCATAATTTTGGGGCCTTCGATACCAAAGTAAGTCGCTAGAGCTCCCCAGATTGAAAAAATAGGTTTTCAAAGGACCCAAAAACGGTACACGAAATTGTTCATAACTTGGCCAAAAAAATGCTAAAAATATAATTGTGACCTCAGATTGTTCGTCTGGGCGTATAGAATTCATCTGGATTGATTTTTAATTGAATTAAAAAAATTTTTTTTTTTTAAAAAATCCACTTTTTTAATAAAGGGGGACCATATCCTTTTTTTCAATTTTTGCCCGGAGCACAGATAGGTTCACGAAAATTGTTCATAACTTGGCCAAAAAAAATGCTAAAAAATATAATTGTCACTGTTTTCGATAGATAAATTATAGTACTATAACAAACAGTCATAATTTTGGGGCCTTCGATACCAAAGTAAGTCGCTAGAGCTCCCCAGATTCAAAAAATAGGTTTTCAAAGGACCGAAAAACGGTACACGAAAATTGTTCATAACTTGGCCAAAAAAAAAATGCTAAAAATATAATTGTGACCTCAGATTGTTCGTCTGGATGTATAGAATGCATCTGGATTGATTTTTAATTGAATTAAAAATAAGGGGGGAGCATATCCTTTTTTTCAATTTTCGCCCGTAGCACAGATAAGTTCACGAAAATTGTTCATAACTTGGCCAAAAAAAATGTTAAAAATATAATTGTCACTATTTTGGATAGATAAATTATAGTACTATAACAAACAATCATAATTTTGGGGCCTTCGATACCAAAGTAAGTCGCTAGAGCTCCCCAGAGTGAAAAAAATAGGTTTTCAAAGGACCCAAAAACGGTACACGAAATTGTTCATAACTTGGCCAAAAAAAATGCTAAAAATATAATTGTGACCTCAGATTGTTCGTCTGGGCGTATAGAATTCATCTGGATTGATTTTTAATTGAATTAAAACGGTACACGAAATTGTTCATAACTTGGCCAAAAAAAATGCTAAAAATATAATTGTGTCCTCAGATTGTTCGCCTGGACGTATAGAATTCATCTGGATTGATTACAATACACATTTTTCGTTCATGTATTGTTATCTACCAAAGGTGGGTACTACACAAAAACATAAAGTATTTCAATTTGTTTTTTGATTATTATTTGTAACTTCAAATACTTCTCATTTTGTTAGAAAAATGAGTTATATATATTTTCAAGTTTAAGCATTATGATGTTACCACTCTTTCTAAATTGTTCTGATGATGGGGAACTAGAAACTCCCCGAAATAGATCTATCAACAAATTCTTGGAGGTGTGGTCAAAGAATAAATTGAAAAACTATTTTACAGTGTAAAATACATCCCTGGCCTTACTGACAAACATAACATCAAAGAAGCAATAGAGGAAAAAAACATATGTTTTGCCTACAAGCCCAATAAAACATTAAGCACAATATTTACAAACATAAAAACACCAATAAACAAACAACAACAAAGCAACGTTGTTTATGAAATACCATGTAGGGGAAAAAAACGATCAAAGCTGCGATTTGATTTATATAGGCACCACAAAGAGAACATTAGAAACAAGAATAACAGAACATAAAATGGACATAAACAAATCAAAAGAAAGTACCGCATTAGACCAACACATAAAAAATACAAATCATATGGCAGATTTTGACAAAATACGAATATTAGATCGTGAAAAAATAGAAAAGAAAAGATTCACAATAGAGACATTAAGGATACAACAGAAAATAAAAAAGACGATGAACTTAAAAGAAGACACACAAAACATTAACGCCAGTTACTGTGTTGCAATATTATAATTAACCTGTGATATAATTTTTAAGTTTGTGTTTAATTTAATTTTCATGTTTACTGTTTTATGCTTGTCTACAATAAAAATTATTGTTCAATGTAATAAAAATAATTTTTCTTACAGTAAGTCATAATTGTTTGTAGTAAATGTTTATTGAAATATTGTTAAATATATTTTTCTTTAATTTAAATAGACGAATCCCTTGATAAAGTGAACATAACATTCACGAAACGTTGGGAAAATATGGATTAAATGCATTTTTAATTACATAAAGAACTTTAGGCCTTATTAGCTAAAATAAAAACAAATTTATTAAACAACTACATTGGCCAAACAACAAAATTATACATCTATAATTTATTTACTAGGACAATATTCTGGTAAATAAATGTAGAATACGACCTCGAACTTGAATAACTTCATTTTCATTGCACAATAAAGGTCGAATAAATCATAATTTTTATTAACAATAAAAATTATATCAATCATTCTTTTTTAGCTGTATTGATTAATTTAATTTGGATCTCATTTGGAGTTCTTTGTTCCTGTACATTAATTTAAAAAATATACTTTTTTAAAGTAAAACTTTATTTTTTTATAAATACATATAAACATAAATTTATGCTCATTAACATTTAATGTTATTTTAATGCATTTTGTATGAATTTTAAGAAAAAAAAAAATAAAAAATAATTTTAGTACTCTGAGAGTCGAAAAAAGTACTATTTGAAAATTTTATTGGTACCGAAACGAAATTCTCATTTCTCATCTCTGATGTAAACAAAAAAATAAAAGAAAAAAATATATATGTTATTTATGTATATATATTATATTATTATTTATATTATTATTTATATATATTTGTTATTATACAAAATATAAATCAGAAACACCAATATTGTAATGTGCTTTGTTTTTGAAATAATCAGGGTTGTTATATTTTTTATTTTGATAACCCTGTTTTTATCGTTTTGACGTAGCGTTGCCGCTCTGGTTTAGGGATGACATTTCAGCGTCAACGCTAGGCGTTAAAAAACGTTCCGCTTTCCGCTCTTGTTTAGGTATGCCTGTTAGAAAGCTCTATAACGTGAACAAATGTAAATTTAATGGAACATAGAAAAAGTTGTTTTCTTTTGAACATTTTTAAGCAATCACTATTTTTTTAAAAATTGGGAATCCCCGTAAATGATTGCTTATGAATATATTCTGGCATTTTGTGTAACGCGCGCTGTTGATTTGCTTATTTTGTTTTTAGTTTAATATAAAGTGTGTCGTGAAAAATGTCGCAAAAACTACCAAATTTTTTATCTTTAAAGGAAAAAGTGGATGTAATAGAAAAAATAAAAAGAGGACCAAGCGTGACTAGCTTAGCAAAGCAAATATGAATATGAATTAATGAATATGGATTAAAAAAAAAATATATGAATTTGAGTTAAATATATACCTATTTTATTTTTAAGATGTAAAAAATTACACCTTCGTAAACATGAAGAACTTCGCAAACGTGAACACACTCAGGTTTTAATAGTTCACGTTACCGCGAGTCTACTGTATTTTTATTAATTTATAATTAGCTTTCAAACTCCATATATTTACACAAATAAAGAAAATTAATTATTTTAGCTGCACTCTAATTAATTTCTGTTGAAATTTACCCAACTTATAGTAGGAAACTGTACTCCTACTATAAGTTGGGTAAATTTACTCTATGTGTGTAAATGAAAAAAATACGCATAGAGAGTAAGAGTAAGTTTGTAAACACAAAGTAGTATTTGGAAGATGACAATTGTGACAATATTTTGTTGTTGTTTTTGTTTTTTCTTTGATATTTTAAATTTTGAATCGCGCTCCTAGACGAGGACAAGAAATTCTCATTGAGTTTGTGATTTAACATAACAAATATCTCTAGAAATTCGAATAACAAAGTCCCCTGAAGATTTCCTTAGGCAGGAATGAAATCCGGATAGGGACACGCCTACATCAGATTGTTTCACAATTTGTTAAATAAGTTTTGGGACTTTAGCACATTTAATTACTATAAACAAAGTTGGTAAATTGACAATGGAAGTGCGTAAAACTTTGATAAAATTTATAAATAAATGAGTAATTTTACCAAATTTTCGTGTAAAAAAACATGATTTACGTGCAATTATACGTAGAAAATGCGTAAAATTGCATGTTTATAAGCGTAAAAACCCCCTAAAAATGTGTATCTTTAGCTTCCGGTAAGAAAGAATAACAGCCCGAAAAATGTTTCAAATAAAACCAAAAATTAATTTTTAGAAAGAGTTTTATTAATGTGTTGTATAATAATAAATTTAATAATAAATATTTGTATACGTGTTGTTGTACATATACAGAGCTTCAAAGATTGAATTCTATTTATAAAAAATCAAATCGAATGATTTTTTTTCTTCAATCATTGCGAATTCAATAATTGGGAATTCAATCTATTTTTAACTTAATCGATTTACAATTTGCCAAAATCGGCGAAACTGAAAAATACCGCCAGAATTGAAAAAAATTGCTAAAATCGAAAAAATATCGTTAAAATGAAAAAAATCCCCAAAAATTTAAAACAATCTCCAAAATTGAAAAAAACGCCAAAAATGTAAAATTTACTTAAATTGGAAAAATCGACAAAATTAAAAAAAAAATCGCCAAAATTAAAAATAAATTTCTAAAATTTGCCAAAATTAAAAAATCGCCAAAAATAAAAATATCGCCAAAAATTGCTAAAAGTGAAAACATTGCCAAAATGAAAAAACTTCAAAATTTAAAAACGGCAAATGTAAAAAATCGCGAAAATTTGCTCAAACTGGAAAAAGTTGTCTGTGGCTTTTATTTATCTCTGTTAGTTTTTGAAACATAGGCGATGTTTCAAATAAATACTCTTTTTTTATCGGCGATGCTAACTTTTCGAGAAAAACGCGATTTACGAATCCAGCCAATGAAATTGAAATTTAGGATCGTTGCAGGGGTAATGGGGTTGAGTTTTGAACAATGGTGCAGCAATTTTTCCCCCAGCTCCATTAGTTTTCAAAATATGTACATTTTAAAAATTGACTAAATAAAAAACGTCCATAACTCAAAAAATAAAAAAGCTACTGGAAAAATGTTTGTACAGGTGTTCAAAACTCAACCAAAATACCGTCCAGAGTGGCCAGGTTCTTAGATCGCGTTTTTCTCAAAAACAAAACATCGCAAAGCAAAAAGAGAATTTATTTAGATCATCGCCTGTGTTTCGAAAACTAATAAAGATACATTTACAGCTATTTTAAGTTTCTCGTCAATATTTTTCGTTTTTTCAATTTAAGCTTTTTTTTACAATTTGAAATTTTTTTTCATTTTGGTGATCTTTTTTTTGAATTTTTTAATTTTGAAATTTTTTAATTTTTAGCTATTTTTCTAATTTTTGGCGATCTTTTTTAATTTTTGCCGAGTTTCTTTTAATTTTAGGAATTTTTCTAATTTTTTGCGATTTTTTAAAATTTAAGCGATTTTTTTTCATTTTTGGCGATTTTCTTTAAATTTTAGCGTTTTTTCAAATTTGGAGATTATTATTTAATTTTAGCTTTTTTTTTTTATTAATTTTAACGTTTTTTTTATTTTAAAGATTTTCTCAATTGTAGCGATTTTTGGCGATTTTTTCAATTTTGGCAATTTTTTTGCAATATTGGCGATATTTTTAAATCAATTGAGTTCCACAATTAGGCTGCAAACACTTGGAAATAAACTATAAACTAAAAATTGTCAATAAATTAAATTTTTTAGATTTTTTTTGGCTTTTTTTAATTTGTTTCATTTTTTTCAATTTAAAAATGTCAAAATATTTATTACTATTACAAGTTCGTATATTTATAAACTTTGTGCGTGAAAATTTTATTTAACAAAATAATACTACTTTTAGGCATAATGTGTTTAATTGTAAACACATAATTGGTAAAAATACTGTAAATGGGTATTATTGTATATAAAAGTGTGCGCAAAATAGTTTTACCCATTTTGATGTATAAATTTACCGAATTTGCGTAATAATACATGAAAATTTACTCGTTTTATAGCAGTAAATTTACAATCATTTTTTAGAGTGCATGTATTTCGATTTGGCTGAAAATCTGATCAGAACCCGAAGTTTTAGAAGAGCTAGAGCGCCTCCAGAATAGGTAGTGTTGTAATGTTTTATTTTGTAGAGACAATTTTCAACTTGCATTACCTGCACACAGAGAAATAAAGTGACAACCGAATTGAAAAGTGTATTTTAATGGTAACAACTTATAACTTCAGTTAGTACAACGATATTTACGTTCGATTTCTGAATAGTTTGGGTGTTGAAACTTAAATTCTGTTGAACTAACCGAACTTTGTTGAGAAAACTGATGTTTTATTGTACCAACCGACTGAAAATCGTAATAACCGAGTTTGAGTCGTAGTGACCAAATTTCAGTTGGCAAATAGCTAAATTTTTCTCTGTGTGTCATAACAAGATAAGCAGTTTATTATTTTGTTTGCAAAAATGTATTGATTTTGTTTTTAATTTATAACGAGCTTTCAAACTCCGTATATTTATATAATTTTTTTTTTTTGCTAAAATCGTGTTTTTAGCTAAAATTTTTGTTATACTTATTCAGCACTTAACTGTTTTATACTAATGCTTTACTAATATTCTACTAATGTTTTACTAAATAATTTTGCTAAAAAAATTGTGCTGATAAGCACATTAATAGTGTGGACGACAACCAGATTGAAAGATATACGCAGAATGAAGCAGATGTCGCCGCGGCATGTCAAGATGTAGAAGAGAAGAGGAAAATGATACTAAAAAGTACAACTCTAATAAGACATATAAAAAAATCAACCATGGAAGATTTTTGTATCTGTTTTTCATACATAAAACAAGATTGAGGATTAAAACAACTTAAATTTTGCGTTGTCACCGGCTTGAGAAAATAATTGTCTATTAATTAAATAAAAGACAAAATAAAATATTTAAATTGAATATGTTTTTCAAAAATAAATGTTTATACATAGATAAATAATCTAGTGTGGTCAAATTGCAAACAAACATATACAGACATGTAGACAGCGTACAGCGAAAGACAAAGACACGCATCTTGGGTAGATTTTTATGGTTCCTTTTTCTTATTGCAAAAAAGGGTTGTTTTTTTCGTTTCCTTTTGTTTTTGTTTTTGTTTATTTTTTCGTTTCGTTTCTATATTTATCTTCGGCAGTTTCGTCCTTGAAAATATAGCATCATTTAGACAACCATTGATGTAAGTAGTTGAAAGAAAATTTTTGTTATGTTATATATATTTATTTCTATATATTTTCAGATATTAAATTAGTTCATGTCGTCAATGTGGGAAAATAAAAATTTTTATATTTCGTAATTATTGTAAATTATTTTTAAAAGAATCAGCAAATATATTAACTAAATTACAATTTTTCTACAAATTTTTTGCGTTTTTTTTCAGTCTACTAAAATTCAGCAAAAAAATTATTAATTTTTAGCAAGGCTTTTTTATTTCTAATCTACTAAGTGTTAGCAAAAGTGCAAAAGTGTTTGCTGAATCTACTAATTTTGTTGCTAAAAATCTGCTCGCTGATTTTCAGCAAAAGATTTTGCTGACATTAGCAATTTTTTTTGCTGACTTCACAAACTTTTTTTTTGAGTGTAGGTTGATACTAGTATTTCGATCTGTCTAATGATCCCATCAGAACCCGAAGTTTTAGAAAAGCTAGAGCCTCCAGAACAGGCAGAGCCTTAAAAAAAACCTACACTTAGAATATTATGTTAGTAAAGACCGCTGCAAATGTTGTTAAAAACAAATAAAATTTCACTTGAAGAAAGGACCACTTACATTTCATTAAATTCAACTAACATTGTCATTTGTTTTTGACTGTTAATAAAACAAACCACAAAATAAGTCAAAATAAATGTTTGGGGTCATTATTTTTACTTACAAAAACAACAAACCAGATAGTAAAACTGACTTGTTTACACTTGTTTTTACTACAAAAATTATAAAAAATATTACCTACCAAACAATAAAATGTTTAGTTTTTACAGTTGTTTTGGTAAGTACTTGCAGTAAAAATCAAAATAAAAAAGCTTAAATGATAAGAAATTAGTAAAATTTTAACAAAATTTTTTACATAAAAAACAGCAAAATGGCAAAAAAAGTTGTTATCTATAAAAAATATTTGCATATACAGATAGAATTTTTTGGTCGAGATTTAATGATTTTTTTTTACTAAAATAATTAAGTTTTCTTCACAATATGAATGAAAAATTTCTTAGAATTTATGAGTTTTTAATGAAACTTTTTAGTTTTCATAAAAATATTTTTAATGAAACTTTTTCTTTAGTCGTATGAAATTTTTAATAACTGAAATGAAATTTTCATAAAATTCTATGAAATACTGCATTAATTTAATAAAAAGTATAAATTCATCAATTTTCATTTCATTCATCTAATGCAAAGATTCATTGATATCATGCAGAAAATTCTCTCAGTGAATACGAGTTAAGTGAAAAAGCCGTTAAAAGTAAAAGAAATCTTTCAAAATAATAAGATTATAAACAATTTTATAAAACAAAAATTGTAAAATGGGGAAAATTAAAAAAAAACTTGAATCGAAAATTAACAAAAATATCCAATTGAAAAAAATCTTTAAACTTAGAACAAATATCGGTAAAAAAAACTAAAAATTATTAACATTAATCGCGGAAAAACAAAAAAAAAAAAAAACGCTAAAATATATCATATACTAATATATATCATAATACTAATATAATATTATATAAAATTGCAATAATTAAAAAAAATTCCAAAATTCAAAAACATTGCTTAAATAAAATTTAAAAATACCAAAATTAAAAGAAAACTATAATACTTCTTTCATACTTAACCCCAAAATAGAATTTTTTTAACTTTTTGACACAAAATTTTTAAGTCGAACACTGAATAAATGAATTTAATATGAACTAGTGCTTCTAAGAGAATGGGTAATGTGTATCGAGAATTTGTCTTTTTTTGGTTAATTGATAATTAAAAGTAAATACTTGATATTTTAAAACTTTTATTTTCGACAGAAAAGCAATACAAAAATGCGACTCCTCTAAAATAATTATCATTAAAATACAACTCTGAAAGAAGGTACATTCAAAGGTGAAAAGTTTAAATTAAAAAGTTGAAAAACTAAAAAAACATTGATTATTTTGTAAAAAAGTTTAAAAATATATTTTAAAATATCAGTTTTCAATAAAAGTGAAAAATTTAAGAATATTTTTTAAAAAAATTAAAAGGAGTATCCAAATTCGAAATATCGAGTAGTATCTAGTATTGAAAAGTAACCGAATTTACCAGCACTAATATGAAAAATTGGCATAATAACGCTTAAATTAAAATAAAAGCTTAAATCGAAAGTTCCCAAAATAAAAAATTTTAAAAATCGATAAAAATTTGTTTATTTATCTTTTTTATATATTTTTCCCTTAAGTCAAAATTTTTTAAAGTTTTGATTTAATTTTTACAATACGTGCGATATTGTAAATAAAATTATTTATTTAAATAAAATTATTTTCTCTCAGCGATGCATTTTGGTTTTCAGTATGAATTTTGTATAAGTCGAAATTTGAGTACGGTGTCTGGAGCAAACATTTTTTCTTAAATTTTTTACCAACCAGTCTTTCAAGACACGTCTATTTTTGAGAGCCTATAGCTTTTAAAGCTTAAACGTGGTTTATCAAATTGTAAAGCTTTTAATTTTAGGGTTAGCATATAATGATTTAAAAACTACTATTTTGACTTTTTCTTAAGCACTTTTTAAAAAACAACTATTTAAAATTATAAGAAAGTCGGCGTAATAAAAGTGATATGCAGATATCGATGAAGACATATTAGCAATCGATCGAAAGACAGAATATGAATCCGTTTTTAATATCAAAAATTAACTATTTTATACGAACTGCCAAATTAAAATAAAAACTTGTGGTATTAGAGTTGCTAAATAACAATTTTTAAAAAAATTATAAATATACCAAAATTTTCAAATAATTCCCATAAATATTCCTTATAAAATTATTAAAAATATATATAAATATTAACCTTTTAAGGGCGTACAAATCGTCAAAGTTTTAATTTTAATTGATTATTCCAACACTAGGCGGCTCGACTAAGCTATCAAAATTTCAGAATATGTTTAAAGATACTTATATCTTTCTACCAAGTTGTGTAAAAACTAGCACGAAATCAACACATTGTAAGAAATGGGTTAATCCACAATATGTAAGATGTTGGCGAATTTAAAACATGTTGAACGAAAATTTTTTTATTTCTTACATATTTTCCGATATGTCTTTACCCAAATCATCATATCATTTATATAACGCCCGTCTGCCTTATATTTTTAAATATTTCTTAAAAAAGTGCTTTGAATAAAGTTAAAAATTGTTATATTTTAATCATTGTTTGGCAACCCTGGAAAAAAATTTTAAAATCACATTTATAAACAAGATCTTTGACTATCACATGCTTTTTATTGCGTTGTTATAACGCATTTATATCAAAAGCAATAGGCAATAGAGTGTTTTTAAAGTTACGCTGGTAAAAATTACGACTTCGGCTTTGGTCCAATCATGTTTTAATAAACCCCATGTAAAAAAAATTCTATAAAAAATGACCTATCAAACAGTAAAAATGACTACATTTACACTTATTTTTACTACAAGTATCAACAAAAATGAACCCCAAAACAGTAAAAATAACTACATTTGCACTTGTTTTTACTACATGTATAAACAAAAATGAACCACATGCTTGTGATATTTTTATATTTAAAAACAATTACATTTTTGAATAAAAGTGATCCTTGAAACATAAATTATAGGAAAAAATATTTTTTTGACAAGTGTACAAAATCAAATCTCTTTTGAACAAAATCTGTGAGATGCCAATTTCATTTTTGTAGAATTCATTAAACTTATTTTATTTTTACATGTTCGTACATATGTTATTATTAAATTAGTTTTAGTTTAACAATTACATACTATTTCCTTATATTTTAATTATGTTTCTTATATAATTGTATTTTTTTTATATGTGTATCATAAAAATAACATGTACAAATTAGTTTTTATTTAACAATAGAAAAGAAATAATAAAAAATTATCAATAAATGAAATTGCAGTCATTTTTACTGTTTTGTGGTTCATTTTCGTTCATACTTGTAGTAAAAACAAGTGTACATGTAGTCATTTTTACTGTTTTGTGGTTCATTTTCGTTCATACTTGTAGTAAAAACAAGTGTACATGTAGTCATTTTTACTGTTTTGTGGTTCATTTTTGTTTACACATGTAGTAAAAACAAGTGCACATGTAGTCATTTTTACTGTTTTGTGGTTCATTTTTGTTCATACTTGTAGTAAAAACAAGTGTACATGTAGTCATTTTTACTGTTTTGTGGTTCATTTATGTTCATACTTGTAGTAAAAACAAGTGTAAATGTAGTCATTTTTACTGTTTTGTGGTTCATTTT
Source organism: Delia radicum (assembly GCA_021234595.1). Classification (NCBI taxonomy): domain Eukaryota; kingdom Metazoa; phylum Arthropoda; class Insecta; order Diptera; family Anthomyiidae; genus Delia; species Delia radicum. Next base: position 117,145,592 of record CM037852.1, read on the forward strand.
TGTTTACACATGTAGTAAAAACAAGTGTACATGTAGTCATTTTTACTGTTTTGTGGTTCATTTTTGTTTATACATGTAGTAAAAACAAGTGCAAATGTAGTTATTTTTACTGTTTTGGGGTTCATTTTTGTTGATACTTGTAGTAAAAATAAGTGTAAATGTAGTCATTTTTACTGTTTGATAGGTCATTTTTTATAGAATTTTTTTACATGGGGTTTATTAAAACATGATTGGACCAAAGCCGAAGTCGTAATTTTTACCAGCGTAACTTTAAAAACACTCTATTGCCTATTGCTTTTGATATAAATGCGTTATAACAACGCAATAAAAAGCATGTGATAGTCAAAGATCTTGTTTATAAATGTGATTTTAAAATTTTTTTCCAGGGTTGCCAAACAATGATTAAAATATAACAATTTTTAACTTTATTCAAAGCACTTTTTAAGAAATATTTAAAAATATAAGGCAGACGGGCGTTATATAAATGATATGATGATTTGGGTAAAGACATATCGGAAAATATGTAAGAAATAAAAAAATTTTCGTTCAACATGTTTTAAATTCGCCAACATCTTACATATTGTGGATTAACCCATTTCTTACAATGTGTTGATTTCGTGCTAGTTTTTACACAACTTGGTAGAAAGATATAAGTATCTTTAAACATATTCTGAAATTTTGATAGCTTAGTCGAGCCGCCTAGTGTTGGAATAATCAATTAAAATTAAAACTTTGACGATTTGTACGCCCTTAAAAGGTTAATATTTATATATATTTTTAATAATTTTATAAGGAATATTTATGGGAATTATTTGAAAATTTTGGTATATTTATAATTTTTTTAAAAATTGTTATTTAGCAACTCTAATACCACAAGTTTTTATTTTAATTTGGCAGTTCGTATAAAATAGTTAATTTTTGATATTAAAAACGGATTCATATTCTGTCTTTCGATCGATTGCTAATATGTCTTCATCGATATCTGCATATCACTTTTATTACGCCGACTTTCTTATAATTTTAAATAGTTGTTTTTTAAAAAGTGCTTAAGAAAAAGTCAAAATAGTAGTTTTTAAATCATTATATGCTAACCCTAAAATTAAAAGCTTTACAATTTGATAAACCACGTTTAAGCTTTAAAAGCTATAGGCTCTCAAAAATAGACGTGTCTTGAAAGACTGGTTGGTAAAAAATTTAAGAAAAAATGTTTGCTCCAGACACCGTACTCAAATTTCGACTTATACAAAATTCATACTGAAAACCAAAATGCATCGCTGAGAGAAAATAATTTTATTTAAATAAATAATTTTATTTACAATATCGCACGTATTGTAAAAATTAAATCAAAACTTTAAAAATTTTGACTTAAGGGAAAAATATATAAAAAAGATAAATAAACAAATTTTTATCGATTTTTAAAATTTTTTATTTTGGGAACTTTCGATTTAAGCTTTTATTTTAATTTAAGCGTTATTATGCCAATTTTTCATATTAGTGCTGGTAAATTCGGTTACTTTTCAATACTAGATACTACTCGATATTTCGAATTTGGATACTCCTTTTAATTTTTTTAAAAAATATTCTTAAATTTTTCACTTTTATTGAAAACTGATATTTTAAAATATATTTTTAAACTTTTTTACAAAATAATCAATGTTTTTTTAGTTTTTCAACTTTTTAATTTAAACTTTTCACCTTTGAATGTACCTTCTTTCAGAGTTGTATTTTAATGATAATTATTTTAGAGGAGTCGCATTTTTGTATTGCTTTTCTGTCGAAAATAAAAGTTTTAAAATATCAAGTATTTACTTTTAATTATCAATTAACCAAAAAAAGACAAATTCTCGATACACATTACCCATTCTCTTAGAAGCACTAGTTCATATTAAATTCATTTATTCAGTGTTCGACTTAAAAATTTTGTGTCAAAAAGTTAAAAAAATTCTATTTTGGGGTTAAGTATGAAAGAAGTATTATAGTTTTCTTTTAATTTTGGTATTTTTAAATTTTATTTAAGCAATGTTTTTGAATTTTGGAATTTTTTTTAATTATTGCAATTTTATATAATATTATATTAGTATTATGATATATATTAGTATATGATATATTTTAGCGTTTTTTTTTTTTTTTTGTTTTTCCGCGATTAATGTTAATAATTTTTAGTTTTTTTTTACCGATATTTGTTCTAAGTTTAAAGATTTTTTTCAATTGGATATTTTTGTTAATTTTCGATTCAAGTTTTTTTTTAATTTTCCCCATTTTACAATTTTTGTTTTATAAAATTGTTTATAATCTTATTATTTTGAAAGATTTCTTTTACTTTTAACGGCTTTTTCACTTAACTCGTATTCACTGAGAGAATTTTCTGCATGATATCAATGAATCTTTGCATTAGATGAATGAAATGAAAATTGATGAATTTATACTTTTTATTAAATTAATGCAGTATTTCATAGAATTTTATGAAAATTTCATTTCAGTTATTAAAAATTTCATACGACTAAAGAAAAAGTTTCATTAAAAATATTTTTATGAAAACTAAAAAGTTTCATTAAAAACTCATAAATTCTAAGAAATTTTTCATTCATATTGTGAAGAAAACTTAATTATTTTAGTAAAAAAAAATCATTAAATCTCGACCAAAAAATTCTATCTGTATATGCAAATATTTTTTATAGATAACAACTTTTTTTGCCATTTTGCTGTTTTTTATGTAAAAAATTTTGTTAAAATTTTACTAATTTCTTATCATTTAAGCTTTTTTATTTTGATTTTTACTGCAAGTACTTACCAAAACAACTGTAAAACTAAACATTTTATTGTTTGGTAGGTAATATTTTTATAATTTTTGTAGTAAAAACAAGTGTAAACAAGTCAGTTTTACTATCTGGTTTGTTGTTTTTGTAAGTAAAAATAATGACCCAAACATTTATTTTGACTTATTTTGTGGTTTGTTTTATTAACAGTCAAAAACAAATGACAATGTTAGTTGAATTTAATGAAATGTAAGTGGTCCTTTCTTCAAGTGAAATTTTATTTGTTTTTAACAACATTTGCAGCGGTCTTTACTAACATAATATTCTAAGTGTAGGTTTTTTTTAAGGCTCTGCCTGTTCTGGAGGCTCTAGCTTTTCTAAAACTTCGGGTTCTGATGGGATCATTAGACAGATCGAAATACTAGTATCAACCTACACTCAAAAAAAAAGTTTGTGAAGTCAGCAAAAAAAATTGCTAATGTCAGCAAAATCTTTTGCTGAAAATCAGCGAGCAGATTTTTAGCAACAAAATTAGTAGATTCAGCAAACACTTTTGCACTTTTGCTAACACTTAGTAGATTAGAAATAAAAAAGCCTTGCTAAAAATTAATAATTTTTTTGCTGAATTTTAGTAGACTGAAAAAAAACGCAAAAAATTTGTAGAAAAATTGTAATTTAGTTAATATATTTGATGATTCTTTTAAAAATAATTTACAATAATTACGAAATATAAAAATTTTTATTTTCCCACATTGACGACATGAACTAATTTAATATCTGAAAATATATAGAAATAAATATATATAACATAACAAAAATTTTCTTTCAACTACTTACATCAATGGTTGTCTAAATGATGCTATATTTTCAAGGACGAAACTGCCGAAGATAAATATAGAAACGAAACGAAAAAATAAACAAAAACAAAAACAAAGGAAACGAAAAAAACAACCCTTTTTTGCAATAAGAAAAAGGAACCATAAAAATCTACCCAAGATGCGTGTCTTTGTCTTTCGCTTTACGCTGTCTACATGTCTGTATATGTTTGTTTGCAATTTGACCACACTAGATTATTTATCTATGTATAAACATTTATTTTTGAAAAACATATTCAATTTAAATATTTTATTTTGTCTTTTATTTAATTAATAGACAATTATTTTCTCAAGCCGGTGACAACGCAAAATTTAAGTTGTTTAATCCTCAATCTTGTTTTATGTATGAAAAACAGATACAAAAATCTTCCATGGTTGATTTTTTTATATGTCTTATTAGAGTTGTACTTTTTAGTATCATTTTCCTCTTCTCTTCTACATCTTGACATGCCGCGGCGACATCTGCTTCATTCTGCGTATATCTTTCAATCTGGTTGTCGTCCACACTATTAATGTGCTTATCAGCACAATTTTTTTAGCAAAATTATTTAGTAAAACATTAGTAGAATATTAGTAAAGCATTAGTATAAAACAGTTAAGTGCTGAATAAGTATAACAAAAATTTTAATTTATTTAATTTAATTTCTTTATTTATAGCAATAACCTAGCCTAATGGCCATAATCGGTGACGAATTTCTACTACTAAAAAGTAAAATTTAGATTTATTTGATAACTCAACTTCCGGACAACCACACAGTAGCTGCAAACACAAAAAATACTAATTATGGATTATCTAAACTACTGATCTAATTGGGAAAAAGTGCTTACAAGAATTACAAAGGGGACTTTGGCTGTAAGAAAATTGTTTCTATAGCCAACCTGTTTTAACAGAGGATATACAAATTGCCCATGTCGGGTATATAAAATCTGTATAGGGTATAGCTTTTACAAATGTGAACCAATTTAACTTGTAATCTACCTCACTAGATAAAGAAAAACTATGCTTTAAGTTCCATAGTAGCTTTCAAAGTTTAAGAAATATTTATCTTAAAATTTCACAATCCCCACTTTTCATCTTGACTTTTGGTTTTTGCCAATAAGTTAATAATATTTTAAAGTTTTTTATGTAATTGTCATGATTTTTCTTAAATTCGGACTGATTTAATTTTTTTAAATTATCTTAAGTAAAAATTTTGTAAACTCATTATTTGTCACATAGGAACTTTTTTCATTTACATTCACATTTAATTCTTTGTTATAAAGCATTTTTGAATAGGCACACTACTCCTAACATAGGTCTTAAATGATGAATTTTATAACAAATTTCTTTGTTTATGAATGTGACAAAAAAAAAATCACGCCACTTGGATACATATTTAGGATTTTAAATCATATACAGGGAAAAAAGTTTTTTTATATTGAGGAAATTGTTTCATAAATCGATTGTCATAAAAATGTTTAGATTGCAGGGAAAAATGGCTACAAATAGCTGAATTCAAAAAATGATACTAAAACTCAAGAATTTGAATGTAATTATTAATAATAATGAGTTTCAACACGAAGTTCTCATAAAATTTAAATGTTTTCCTAATTTAAAATATGTTCCCTAAAATTTTATAAAAAAAAACATAACTTTAAATGAAATGTAAAAATTCATGTGAAAATTACAAGTCAAAATTTTAAAAGTTATTAATAAAATGTTTTTAAACCTTAGGAAGTTAAGCACTTTTGTATGAAATTAACTGCAAACCGTTGAGAAAAATGCGTAGGGAAAAATTTTATAGCTAAATCTTCCGGCTAGATATGGTCTAGTTTTTTAGCTACTAATAATAAAATGGCTATATCTAGACGGAAAATGGCTAAATTGGCAACCTTGAACGTTGCTGTTATTAAAGCTTTTGCCTGCACCAACGAGAAATAACATAAGATGTCCAAAACAAAACCACAACCTTTTGAACTACAAAGAAATGAACACACGAACTATGGGGAAATGCAAAATCATTGACAAACACCCGTCTCGACAAATTATTTAATTACCGAACAAACGTTTCGTATAGAAATTGCTCTCATGCTCTCGCATTAACAAAAGAAAAAAAACACGACTTTTCAGCTACAAAACCACAATCTACAGAGAAATGTAAAATCAAATGACAATAAAAGAAACTTACAAAATATGTAAAACACAAAATCATCGACCAGCAATTAGATGAAATTAAATTATCATTTAAATTAACGATTTTATTTTAAAAAACTTTATTTAAGGCAGCATTATATAAAAATTATGAATTTTCTTTTTAAATTTAATACACCGATTAATACACCGATTACCGAACGCACAACCGTCTCGCATAAAATTTGCTCACAAACTGATAAGCTGATCAGAAAATTGCAATGAGCATATGAAAAGGCTTAAAGCTTTTCTGACTTGTACCAACAAGCATTAACAAAAAATGTCAAAAGCAAAACCACAACCTGTTCAACTACAAAAAAAAAACAACGAACACACGAACTATAAAAAATCATTAATCACCGACCGACACTCAATCACGACGAATCATTTAATTTTAAGCTATCTGATTTGTATAGTAAATAAATGAGCAACAAATAAAAAAAAGAGAAGTTCTAGTAAACAAAATGGTGAACAACAACAATACGACCATCGCTGCCAACTTTGACGATTTGTCTCCATTTTGACGATTTTTGAAGTGAAATATAATAAAATGACAATTGAAGATTACACAAAATTTATTGTATGGAAAATGACGATTTATAAAAATTTGCAATTTATATAGAATTTTTAAATTTTTTTTTAATTATTTCTAAAATTTACTGACAAAATTTGATCAAGTTTCTTTTTATTTAAAACATCTAAGGAAAATGTGATAAAATGATCTCAAATAGAATAAAAATTCTACATTTACCCATTTAATCATCAACTAAATAAAAACTCCATTATTTTGAAAGTTTTATTTTAATTTTATTTAAAAATAACGAAATTCGAATGGATTTTTTTTTATATATTTTACAAAGGCAAATCCAAAATCATTATTTTTTAATAATTTAAATCATTTAGCTTCGAAATCACTGATAAAAGAGTGATTTTCTACATATCTGATTCCTGGTACATAAATATTTTTCTTTATTTCAATCCTTATTGTATGCCCGAATTTTATGAAAATAAATATCGGGAAAAAATTATAAAACTAAATTAATTTTGCAGATTTTAAAATAGGGCAGGGATTTTAAAATTCCATTCCCCGAAATGAGTATTGGAAGTTGTGTTTTTAAGGCTCAGAGTCGTTTGTAAAGGAACTAATAAAAAAGAACATTAAAATTGTGAAATAATTACAAATAAGGTTATTAAAACGAAGTTGTGAGTAAAATTTCTATTTTTTTTTTTTTTTGTTGTAATATAAGCAGTTTTCGGCATGACGATTTTTTGACGATTTCTCATTCTCAAAAGAACGATTTTGAAGATTTTTTGAACAAAATTTGACGATTTTTGAACAAATTGGGTTGGCAGCCACTGATGCCAACTTGGCGCTTTTCTAATTAGAATTATACTGCGTTTACATTAGCCTCAACATATAGTTTTGGACTGTATTTCAATCATATTACACTGTTTACAATGACACACGAATTAGATTTGAAAATCTAGTTCTTTTGTCAAATTATAAGTATTTTAATCATTCAAATGATCGAATTCCTGGCGAAAACAAAATTTGAAGACTGATGTAAACGCAGTATAATTCTAATTAGAAAAGCGCCAAGTTGGCATCAGTGTTGGCAGCACTGAATACGACCTTTTTAACATAAGAAGAAAAAGAGCATGGAATCCATAAAAACAACGACCGTCGCACAGACGCAATTTATTTAATATTTACTTTCTAGCTCTTTTACAAGTTTATTTAATGCACTATAAGAAAAATTATATAAAAAATATTAAAATTTAATAATTATGAATTATCTAAACTACTGTTTCAATTGGGAAAAGGTGCTTACAAGAATTGTGAAGGAGACTTTGCCTTTAAGAAAATTGTTTCTATGGCCAACCTGTTTTAACAGAGGATATAAAAATTGACCATCTCGGGTATATAAAAGCTGTATGGGGTATATATTTTACAAATGGGAACCAATTTAACTTTTAGACATTTTGTAATCTAGCTTACTGACTCTCATTGTTTAAAAATATTAAACTTAAAATTTCACCATCTACATTTTTCACCATGACTTTTTTAGTTTTTGCCAATAAGTTTAGAATATTTTAAAGTTTTTTTATGTAATTGTCATGACTTTTCTTAAATTCGGACTGATTTTTTTTTTTTAATTATCTTAAGTAAAAATTTTGTTAACCCAAAACTTTCAAATATGTCCTGAAAATGGCATTTTTGGTCACATAACAAGGGACTTTTTTCATTTACATTCACATCTAATTCTTTGGCATTTTTTTCAATATTTTTGTTAACACATTATAAAATATGTTTGGATATGCGCACTAGCTTTTGAGAATTTCAACTAGTAATAGCAAAATTTTTGTTCTTTGTAGAAAAAATAAATTTTGGAAAAAAAAAATCAGGAATTATCTCAGGCTCGCCCAATCCGGTCAAAGTTTAATATTGTTTTTTTTTTCACCTAGTTTAATTGAAAATTTAATTCTTTACAAAAAAAGTTAAATGGTAAAATCTCCTAAAATTTATAGTTACTAAGATAATGGCAATTTTGTTAAAAAAAAATATTTTTATATTATAGCTTTTTGAGGATGAAAAAAAAAAAATATTAATATTATAGTAAATTCGTTCCTCTACAAAAATGGGCTTTAAACGTGAATTAAGAAATTACAACTTTTATTTTACAAAATAGAATTTTTCGTTTTTTTTAAAGATAAGCAGTGACTTTTAAATTTGTTCTTTAATAATAAATTTGATCCTTTACCATAAAGGGTCTTATACAAAATTATATAAGAATATTTATTATTTAGTTGAAAAAATTTTACTACTTCTATCTTTTTAATTCTTCACAAAATAATTCTCTAGTCTTATAACCATATTGATTAACGTAATTCGCAATAGTATGTCTCTTAAACAGTGGACTTATTTGCTCAAACTTTTTATCTATAACAAAACTTAAAATTTGTTCTCATAATAAAAATTACGCTGAGTGTAAGAGAAAGAAAGAATGTCAAAACATTACAAAACTTTAATATTGCTTTAAATTTTGTATTTGTAAATTTAAATAAAATAATTTATAAAATAGTGTGTTTAAATTTAGCAGTGTTTTAATGTGTTTTTATTGTGTTATTAAAATACCAATAATTTCTGAAAAAGCTATAAACTTCAAGAAGTTTAGTTACCCAAAAAAGTTTTCAAAAAGTTTTCAAAAAGTACTATAAATTTTCATAATTATTATTTCGAAATTTTTTTTGTATGTAGCAATCATAATTTCTGAAAAAGCTATAAACTTCAAGAAGTTTAGTTAGACCAAGTAAGTTTTCAAAAAGTACTATAAATTTTCATAATTTTTATATATGTAGACATTTTTATATATGTAGCAATACAATGTTATCAATTGGAATATATACTTGTCCTATATTTGGGGACTCAAGAAAACTACCTGTGGATCAATTACCAAGTAATAAAGATGTTTTAATGTACTGCAATTATATAAGAGACGAAAAAAATCCAAAAGTCAATACGAACCAGCATTTTTTGAAATAGCTAAAACTGTAGCCTCAGATGTAAAAATTTTATTTTCTGCCGTTTCGATTCCAGTAGTTTCCAATACACGAATCATAAAATTAATTACATCTCTACGTGACAAATACATGAAGATAAAAAAATTTTTGGTAACAAAAGAAACTCCTCTTTACCTGGTAAGAAAAAAATTAATGATTTTAAGACTGAATCAAAAAAATTATTTGATATTAGTTCCTGCAAATGTTCTGAATTTGAAAAATGTAATTGTTTAGAAGAAAAAAAAATACCTAAAACTCAGCGAGAATTTTTATCAGATCAAAGAACTACCCGTTGAAAAGAATTCTCCTACAATCATTAAGCACTATTGACGAGGATATCGAATGTTTAACACGCAGCATTTCGAATATGAGTGGAAATACTTTAACACGCAGCATTTCGAATATGAGTGGAAATACTTTATCATCTTTTACAACAATGACTGGAATTAGCTGTTCGCATAAATCAACGTCTTCAGTTGAAAGTTTCACATCTGTCTCTAATAAATCCCTAGTATATGAACCCAGTTATAGGCAAAAACTAAATACTAATAGTCAAAACAGGATTGAGTTTAAAAACAGCTCTTACTAGTCAAAGATACAGCATCAGTAATCGCGCTACTGCAGCTCTTGTGACGTCAACTTTAATAGATGTGGGATTAATTACTAAAAATGACACAAAATTAGTTACCGACAAAAATAAGATTGTCCGAGGGCAAAGAAAAACTCAAACAGTCTTAAAGAAACTTGCCGAGGAAAATACGGAATATTAAGGTATTTATTTTGACGGAAGAAAAGATAATACGGGTATTCAAGTTAAAAAAAGGATTTAAATATTTTCGACAAACTGTGAGAGAAGAGCATATATCTCTTGTCAGTGAACCAGAATCGAAATATGTTGGGCATGTTACTCCGACTTCGGGACAATCTATTGATATTGCTAACTGTATTTATGAATTTTTACTAGCAAAAATCCACAATCTGTTGGAAATATTAACGTGATCGGCTGTGACGGAACCGCTGTTAACACCGGATGGAAGGTGGAATAATTCGACGACTTGAAGAAAAATTCGTCCGTCCCCTTCAATGGATAATTTGTTTGCTGCATTTAAATGAGTTGCCCTTGAGGAATTTGTTCCTATTTCTTGATGGTACTACATCTGGTCCCAACTCTTACAAAGGATGCATTGGAAAGGAACTTTTGGAATGTGAAAATCTACCAGTAGTTAAGTATAAAAGTATTAAATGTGATTTACCATCGGCTCCAATCTCTAATCTGAGCAAAGACCAAAAATATTTGTTATTAATATCTACAGCAATCAAATCGGGTAAGTGTTCAGATGATTTGGAACATTATAACCCTGGTCCTATTTGCCATGCTAGATGGTTAACAACTGCCAATCGAATTTTGCTATTATACATTTCTACTGGAAACCCTAATACTAATTTACTAAAACTAGTGATGTTTATTTTAAAAGTTTATGTACCGGTGTGGTTTTTAATTAAATCAAGGAACACAATTGGTATAGGCGCAAACAGTTTCTTTGAAATTCTGAAGAGATCTAGATATTTGCCTGCAAAGGAACGAAAAATTGTTTCTGATTGCCTCAAGCGAAACGCTTATTTTGCTTTTCCAGAAAACTTACTTCTTTCCATGTTAGTAGATGATAGAAAAGAAGTGCGCAGATTCGCTTTAGAGAAAATTATTGAAGCAAGAGAAATTGCAAAGTTACCTAACGAACAGAGAGAACATTCCATTCGTTATTTTCAACTACCGGAACTTCAGCTTAATGCAAACGATTACACTGAAATGATAGACTGGGATCAGCAGGAAATAACACCTCCACCTGTTTTAAACAATACATGTACGGATGAATTAAGAAACATATATCAAGTAATGACATTGAACCAAAATACGTGTGGGAGTTTGAAAAATTTCCTTGTCACACACAAGCAGTAGAACGTACGGTAAAACTTGTAACAGAAGCAGCAAGTACTGTTTGCGGCTACGAAATGAGAGATGGATTTATTCGGTCAACTTTGGAATCTCGTCAGAAAAATCCCACCTTTGATTGTAAATAGCAATATAATATTTAATTTTCAATAAATAAATTTAAAAATTTAAGCATTAACATGATTTACTGATAAATCAAATTTTTAATTACTACATTTATTAATTCAACTTAAACCGATGTTCAGCTTAATATACTATTGTCGAAAGTATTGTCAACAACATTATACTAGTCTTCATCTTTAAAAGTGAAAATATAGTAAAAAAATAACTTTTTAAAATAAAACTTATATTTTACCACGAAAATACGAAAGACCACTTTTGTAGAGGAACGAATTTATTATAATATTAATATTTTTTTTTTCATCCTCAAAAAGCTATAATATACAAAATAATTTTTTTTACCAAAATTGCCATTATCTTGGTAACTATCAATTTTAAGAGATTTTACCATTTAACTTTTTTTGTAGAGAATTAAATTTCCAATTAAAATAGGTGAAAAAAATTTTTTAGACAATATTAAACTTTGACCGGATTGGGCGAGCCTGAGATATTTCCGAAAAATTTTTTTTTTGTTTCCAAAATTTTTTTTTTTTGACAAAGAACAATAATTTTGCTATTACTAGTCGAAATTCTCAAAAAGCGGATATTCGGCCCATCCTAATGCACACTACTACCAAAATTGGTCTTAAATGATGAATTTTGGAACAAAATTTTTTGATTATGTGACAAAAAAAAAGTTACGCCACTTGGATACATATTTAGGGTTTTAAATCATACACAACATGTTCCAAACGATTTGCCTCTAGATTTCCAGCCGCGCAAACAAAAATGTAGACTCCACTCAGGGAAAAAGTTTCTTTATGTTGAGAAAATTCTTTCATAATTGTTTAGCATCAATTATTTATCATATTTATGAAGTTTTCATGAAGAGCTTTAAAGACTGAATTCTATTTTGAAAAAATTAAATCGGTTTTTTTAAATCGAATGATTTTTTTCCTAATCAATTCCAAAGAATTCACTCTTTGGAATTCACTATTGGAGAATTCAATCAATTTAGCTCATTCGATATTGTCAATTATTTATTTCAATCATTGGGAAGTCAATCGTTGGGAATTCAATCATTGCGAATTCAATAACTGGGAATTCAATCTATTTTTTACTCAATCGAATTACAATTTGCCGAAACCATCTATACTAAAGTCACCATAACTGATAAAAAAAAAAGTAGCTCAAATTGGAAAAAGTTGTCCGTGTAATTTATTTATCTTTTTGAAGCATTGGCGATGTTTCGAATAAATACTCTTTTTTATCTGCAATGCTTATTTTACGAGAAACCCGGGATTTACGAAGTAGGGGTAATGAGGTTGAGTTTTGAACAATGGTGCAACCATTTTTCCTCCAGCTCCATTAGTTCTCGAAATATGTACCTTTTAAAAATCGACTAAATAAAAACCGTCTATAACTCAAAAAAAAAAAATTGAAAAAACGCTAAAATTAAATTTTAGACTTTTTCAAATTAGGAGATTTTGTTTAATTATAGGTATTTTTTTTTTTATTAATTTTTAACTTTTTTTTAAATCTTGGTGATTTTTTATTTTAAAGATTTTTTAAATTTTATCGATTTTTCAATTTTAGCAATTTTTTTTAATATTGGCCATATTTTTAAATCGATTGAGTAAAAACGGACTGAATAAATCGAATGAAGAATTTAATTCTTTAAAGCTCTGTACATTATATTTTGAAAATATTTTTCCACAATTAGGCTGCAAACACTTGGAAATAAACGTTTTTGGTACATTAGGAAGTTTTTAATTCACTATCACAAATACTATATTACACTTTTTTTTTCATTAAAATTCTCAAAAAATTAATTTTTTAGATTTTTTAATTTGTTTAATTTTTTTGTCAATTTAAAAATGTCAAAATATTTATTACTATTATAAGTTAGTATATTTACAAACTTTGTGCGTAAAAATTTTACTTAGCAAAATAATACTACTTTTATGCATAATGTGTTTAATTTTAAACACATAATTGGTTAAAATACTGTAAGTGTGTATTATTGTATATAAAAGTGGGCGCAAAATAGTTTTACGCATTTTGATGTATACATTTACCGAATTTGCGTAATAATACATGAAACTTACTCGTTTTATAGTAGTAAATTTACAATCATTTTTTAGAGTGTAGTTATATATAATTATATGAACATTAATTTTAAATTATATGCGAGCCCACATATAACTATATATTGTATATGTAGTAATATATAATTAGGCATATTAAGTACAATTATATACAGGACCATATAAAATAATATATTGCTATATATACCCATATATACAAATTTCTTAAGCACCACAAATCTATATACATTAGATACGAATATTTATGCTGTAAGATAAATGTTTATATTAACATTTAATTGCATAAGTTGTATCTGAATATGTAAAAACTGTTTTTACTTGGGAAGTGAAATTTTTTCTTTATCAATTTAAAAGCAATACAATCTTGTACACCCAAGAAAACTATGAATGAGTTTCATCAATTTTTGTCCAATGTAACAATTTCATCAATATATTTCATAAACAACAAGAAATAAAATGACCATATCAGGGAAAAAGTTTCATCATATTGACTATATTGTTTCATAAATCGTTTTTCAATCCATTATTTATCATATTTATGAAGTTTTCATAATTATGATGAAACGTTTAATACTAATTTATGACAAATATTTCATAGATCTTCATTATTTCATAAATAGTTTATAACTTTGTGAAACCAAACTTTAGCTTTTTATTGAAATTCTTTTTTTTGTGAGTTGTTGGTTAGTTCGGTTAAAGATCATGAATATTTTTCCATATTACAGAAAAAATTATAATTTTATTTGTGATAATTACTTTAATTAACAGAAAAAAACAATTAGAAAAAAGTTTATTTGACACCTGCATGAATGGAGTTAACTTTCCAGCCCGCAACGGCCTTCATCAACATTCTTCGTGCCTTAAAGTGTTAAATTGTAACATCATCTATTTAACTCAACTCAGTTAGGTTAAAAATAGGCCGGTAACTTAGTTTGAGTATGACGAAACTTACTGGCGAACTTATTTTCATATAAAGCTTATGTTTAGTTGTTTAATTATTACCATATTTTATTATAAATTTAGAAATATTTGTAATTTAAGGCTGAGCATAGTTGGCTTAACTGTCTTAAGTCAGGTATTGGTGTAAAACGAAAATTTGGAAATGCAATTATTTATATTAAAAAAAATAAACCTTCGTTGTATAACAAAACTAACTTAAGTCACTTAAGACTTTTTAAAACTCAAAATCTAGCACAACTATTTCAAAATTTTGAACATCAGTTACATATTATTTGAATGTCGGGCTTCAAATATTGTACATGCAAGCTGTTGAATTATGCATTTAATAATCTGCTCTAATTTTTAAATATTTTTTATTGATTGAAATAATTGCGTTTTTAAAATGTATTAGTTAAACTATTTTATGTACTCATACGCAAATGTATAAACAAATTTCAATGTTTCAATTTTTGTAAGTTTTGTGACAAATATTGAAATCCTTACTAATACAACTATCCATCATATATAAGTGAAACATTCATAAATGTGTCGACGTTTATTTTGTTTTTTATGAAATGTTTCATAAATATGATGAAACGTTACATTTGACAAAAATCTTTGAAACATTTTATAAATATGAAATGTAGTCATAATTATAATCAAGTTTATTTTACAGTTTTTTGTTTTTATATACATCGAGATTATTTTTATGTTATTTTCAATTATAACGAGCTTTCAACCTCCGTATATTTACAAAATAACGCAAATCAAACATATTAGCTAGGTTGATACTAGTATTTCGATCTGGCTAAAGATCTCATTAGAACCCGAAGTTTTAGAAAAAGCTAGAGCCTCCATAATTGGCAGAACTTTAATAAAAAAAAACTATTAGTCATCAATTTTGCTCCATTCTTGTCTTCTTTGTAATCAAGCACGTGGTTAGGGTATTTTTCTAACAAGCATCATGACGTTACTAAAGTTTGAAGACCAAAAATGTTGTATTATATAAAAAAATTAGTTTTTACTCTGGCTCAAGTAATATTTTTTACATTTTTTTGTTTTTATATACATCGAGATTATTTTTATGTTATTCTCAATTTACAACGAGCTTTCAACCTCCGTCTATTTATGTTTCATTGGTGTTTTTTGTCTTCTTCTTCCCGCCCACTAAATGTTGAGGTTTTTTTTTGAAAATAAAAGTAAAGATTATTATAGTCTAATTAAATTAAGGTGATATTTTTCCGATAATATGATGCACTGATGAAGAAATTTAAATTTTGAGCAACTTTTGACAAAATAATAAATTTCCTTCAAATGTCCTGGAAACCCAAGTAAAAAGTTTACATATATTTAGATATAATTTTATACACTAAATGATCCAATGTATAAATTTATATAGTCATATAACATTTATAGTAAAGCATAAATATTTGTATGTTATTGTATATAGCTTTGTGTTGCTCCAACAAAATTTATATGAGTATATATAGCAATATATATTTTTTAATGTCTTATATACAATTATACTTAATATACCTAATTATTCATTACTATATATACAATATAGAGTTACCCAGGTAAAAAATACAATCTTTAAAACGTTTTTAAAAGCATTTCTCATGATGGTACAAGCGTTTTCAGTACATACCAA
>CM037852.1:117161801-117181198 GCA_021234595.1 Delia radicum
ATGATATTTGTTTTAATCGCTATAATTTCTTAACTAGTAGAGATATTAACATGAAACTTTACCATAGTGTAGAATGGAAGTAGTGCTATATAATGGGTTGCCATTTTTCCATCCAGTACCACATATTCAATACAATTTTTTTACATTTAGAATATAATTTTGTTTTGAAATAATTCAAAACCTAGGGGACCTGGGCCATCTGAACCGATACCAAATTAAAGCTCACTTTTTTCTCTGCCACCACACCAAGTTTCATAAAAATATTGTATATTTCCCATTATTTTAGATTTTCAAAAATTGCGATGCAAAAATAAGGCGAAAAATTCAGATTGATTCCAAAAATCATGTGACTTCCCCGTTTTTGGAATAACTCGGTCAATTCTGGTCCAATCGGGCTGGAAACCTATTGTTTTGGATTTTCGACGCTCTTTCAGAATCTTTCACCCAAATTTTGATTTTGAGCGTCCCCGAATTTTTCAACGTTTTTGAAGTATGGCAACCCTGAAATGTGGAAACATTTTCCGAAATGATTTTTGTTTAATCGCTATAATTTCTTAACTAGTAGAGATATTACCATGAAACTTTACCATAGTGTAGAATGGAAGGTAGTGCTATATAATGGGTTGCCATTTTTCCATCCAGTACCACATATTCAATACAATTTTTTTTACATTTAAATATAATTTTGTTTTTGGAAATAATTCCAAACTAGGGGACCTGGGCCATCTGAACGATACCAAATTAAAGCTCACTTTTTTCTCTGCCACCACACAAGTTTCATAAAAATATCTTGTATATTTCCTATTATTTTAGATTTTCAAAAATGCGATGCCAAAATAAGGCGAAAAATTCAGATTGATTCCAAAAATCATGTGACTTCCCCCGTTTTTGGAATAACTCGGTCAATTCTGGTCCAATCGGGCTGGAACCCTATTGTTTTGGATTTTCGACGCTCTTTCAGAATCTTTCACCCAAATTTGATTTTGAGCGTCCCCGAATTTTTCAACGTTTTTGAAGTATGGCAACCCTGAAATGTGAAACATTTTCCGAAATGATATTTGTTTTAATCGCTATAATTTCTTAACTAGTAGAGATATTAACATGAAACATTTTACCATAGTGTAGAATTCAATACAATTTTCAATACAATTTTTTTTACATTTAGAATATAATTTTGTTTTTGAAATAATTCAAAACCTAGGGGACCTGGGCCATCTGAACCGATACCAAATTAAAGCTCACTTTTTTCTCTGCCACACACCAAGTTTCATAAAAATATCTTGTATATTCCCATTATTTTAGATTTTCAAAAATTGCGATGCAAAATAAGGCGCAAAATTCAGATTGATTCCAAAAATCATGTGACTTCCCCGTTTTTTGGATATAACTCGGTCAATTCTGGTCCAATCGGGCTGAGAAACCCTTTGTTTTGGATTTTCGACGCTCTTTCAGAATCTTTCACCCAAATTTGATTTTGAGCGTCCACGAATTTTTCAACGTTTTTGAAGTATGGCAACCCTGAAATGTGAAAACATTTTCCGAAATGATATTTGTTTTAATCGCTATAATTTCTTAACTAGTAGAGATATTAACATGAAACTTTTACCATAGTGTAGAATGGAAGTAGTGCTATATAATGGGTTGCCATTTTTTCCATCCAGTACCACATATTCAATACAATTTTTTTAGATTTAGAATATAATTTGTTTTTGAAATAATCAAAACCTAGGGGACCCTGGGCCATCTGAGCCGATACCAAATTAAAGCTTACTTTTTTTTCTGCCCACCACACCAAGTTTCATAAAAATATCTTGTATATTTCCCATTATTTTAGATTTTCAAAATTGCGATGCAAAATAAGGCTAAAAAATTCAGATGATTCCAAAAATCATCTAACCTTCCCCGTTTATGGAATAACTCGGTCAATTCTGGTCCAATCGGGCTGAAAACCCTATTGTTTTGGATTTTCGCCGCTCTTTCACCCAAATTTTGATTTTGAGCGTCCCCGAATTTTTCAACGTTTTTGAAGTATGGCAACCCTTAAATGTGAAAATACTTTTCCGAAATGATATTTGTTTTAATCGCTATAATTTCTTTAACTAGTAGAGATATTAACATGAAACTTTTACCATAGTGTAGAATGGAGTAGTGCCTATATAATGGTGTGCCATTTTTCCATCCAGTACCACATTATTCAATACAATGATTGATTCCAAAAATCATGTAACTTCCCCGTTTTTGGAATTAAACTCGGTCAATTCTGGTCCAATCGGGCTGAAAACCCTATTGTTTTGGATTTTCGACGCTCTTTCAGAATCTTTCACCCAAATTTGATTTTGAGCGTCCCCGAATTTTTCAACGTTTTTGAAGTATGGCAACCCTTAAATGTGAAACATTTTCCGAAATGATATTTGTTTTAATCGCTATAATTTCTTAACTAGTAGAGATATTAACATGAAACTTTTACCATAGTGTAGAATGGAAGTAGTGCTATATAATGGGTTGCCATTTTTTCCATCCAGTACCACATATTCAATACAATTTTTTTACATTTAGAATATAATTTTGTTTTTGAAATAATTCAAAACCTAGGGGACCTGGGCCATCTGAACGATACCAAATTAAAGCTCACTTTTTTTCTCTGCCACCACACCAAGTTTCATAAAAATATCTTGTATATTTCCCATTATTTTAGATTTTCAAAAATTGCGATGCAAAATAAGGCGCAAAATTCAGATTGATTCCAAAATCATGTGACTTCCCCGTTTTTGGAATAACTCGGTCAATTCTGGTCCAATCGGGCTGGAAACCCTATTTGTTTTGGATTTTCGACGCTCTTTCAGAATCTTTCACCCAAATTTGATTTTGAGCGTCCCCGAATTTTTCAACGTTTTTTGACGTATGGCAACCCTTAAATGTGAAAACATTTTCCGAAATGATATTTGTTTTAATCGCTATAATTTCTTAACTAGTAGAGATATTAACATGAAACTTTTACCATAGTGTAGAATGGAAGTAGTGCCTATATAATGGGTTGCCATTTTTCCATCCAGTACCACATATTCAATACAATTTTTTTAGATTTAAAATATAATTTCATTTTTGTAAATAATCAAAATTTAGGGGACCTGGGCCATCTGAACCGATACCAAATTAAAGCTCACTTTTTCTCTGCCACCACACCAAGTTTCATAAAAATATCTTGTATATTTCCCATTATTTTAGATTTTTAAAAATTGCGATGCAAAATAAGCGAAAAATTCAGATTGATTCCAAAAATCATGTAACTTCCCCGTTTTGGAATAACTCGGTCAATTCTGGTCCAATCGGGCTGAAACCCTATTGTTTTGGATTTTCGACGCTCTTCAGAATCTTTCACCCAAATTTGATTTTGTGCGTCCCCGAATTTTTCAACGTTTTTGAAGTATGGCAACCCTTAAATGTGAAAACATTTTCCGAATGATATTGTTTTAATCGCTTATAATTTCTTAACTAGTAGAGATATTAACATGAAAACTTCTATTCATAGTGTAGAATGGAAGTAGTGCTATATAATGGGTTGCCATTTTTCCATCCAGTACCACATATTCAATACAATTTTTTTACATTTAGATATAATTTTGTTTTTGAAATAATTCAAAACCTAGGGGACTGGGCCATCTGAACCGATACCCAAATTAAAGCTCGCTTTTTTCTCTGCCACCACACCAAGTTTCATAAAAATATTTTGTATATTTCCCATTATTTTAGATTTTCAAAAATTGCAATGCAAAATAAGGCGAAAAATTCAGATTGATTCAAAAATCATGTGATCTTCATCGTTTTTGGAATAACTCGGTCAATTCTGGTCCAATCGGGCTGAAACCTATTGTTTTGGATTTTCGACGCTCTTTCAGAATCTTTCACCCAAATTTGATTTTGAGCGTCCCCGAATTTTTCAACGTTTTTGAAGTATGGCAACCCTGAATGTTAAAACATTTTCCTGAAATGATATTTGTTTTAATCGCTATAATTTCTTAACTAGTAGAGATATTAACATGAAACTTTTATCATAGTGTAGAATGGAAGTAGTGCTATATAATGGGTTGCCATTTTTCCATCCAGTACCACATATTCAATACAATTTTTTTACATTTAGAATATAATTTTGTTTTTGAAATAATTCAAAACCTAGGGGACCTGGGAAATCTGAACCGATACCAAATTAAAGCTCACTTTTTTCTCTGCCACCACACCAAGTTTCATAAAAATATCCTTGTATATTTCCCATTATTTTAGATATTTTCAAAAATTGCGATGCAAATAAGCGGAAAAATTCAGATTGATTCCAAAAATCATGTAACTTCCCCGTTTTTGGAATAACTCGGTCAATTCTGGTCCAATCGCGGCTGAAAACCCTATTGTTTTGGATTTTCGACGCTCTTTCAGAATCTTTCACCCAAATTTGATTTTGAGCGTCCCCGAATTTTTCAACGTTTTTGAAGTATGGCAACCCTGAAATGTGAAAACATTTTCCGAAATGATATTTGCTTTAATAGCTATAATTTCTTAACTAGTAGAGATATTAACATGAAACTTTTACCATAGTGTAGAATGGAAGTAGTGCTATATAATGGGTTGCCATTTTTCCATCCAGTACCACATATTCAATACAATTTTTTTACATTTAGAATATAATTTTGTTTTTGAAATAATTCAAAACCTAGGAGACCTGGGCCATCTGAACCGATACCAAATTAAAGCTCACTTTTTTCTCTGCCACCACACCAAGTTTCATAAAAATATCTTGTATATTTCCCATTATTTTAGATTTTCAAAATTGCAATGCAAAATAAGGCGAAAAATTCAGATTGATTAAAAAAATCATGTGACTTCCCCGTTTTTGGAATAACTCGGTCAATTCTGGTCCAATCGGGCTGGAAACCCTATTGTTTTGGATTTTTCGACGCTCTTTCAGAATCTTTCACCCAAATTTGATTTTGAGCGTCCCCGAATTTTTCAACGTTTTTTGAAGTATGGCAACCCTTAAATGTGAAAACATTTTCCGAAATGATATTTGTTTTAATCGCTATAATTTCTTAACTAGTAGAGATATTAACATGAAACTTTTACCATAGTGTAGAATGGAAGTAGTGCTATATAATGGGTTGCCATTTTCCATCCAGTACCACATATTCAATACAATTTTTTTAGATTTAAAATATAATTTTGTTTTTTGAAATAATTTAAAACCTAGGGGACCTGGGCCATCTGAACCGATACCAAATTAAAGCTCACTTTTTTCTCTGCCACCACACCAAGTTTCATAAAAATATCTTGTATATTTCCCATTATTTTAGATTTTCAAAAATTGCAATGCAAAATAAGGCGAAAAATTCAGATTGATTCCAAAAATCATGTGACTTCCCCGTTTTTGGAATAACTCGGTCAATTCTGGTCCAATCGGGCTGGAAACCCTATTGTTTTGGATTTTCGACGCTCTTTCAGAATCTTTCACCCAAATTTGATTTGAGCGTCCCCGAATTTTTTCAACGTTTTTGAAGTATGGCAACCCTGAAATGTGAAACATTTTCCGAAATGATATTTGTTTAATCGCTATAATTTCTTAACTAGTAGAGATATTAACATGAAACTTTTACCATAGTGTAGAATGGAAGTAGTGCCTATATAATGGGTTGCCATTTTTCCATCCAGTACCACATATTCAATACAATTTTTTTAGATTTAAACTATAATTTTGTTTTTGAACTAATTTAAAACCTAGGGGACCTGGGCCATCTGAACCGATACCAAATTAAAGCTCACTTTTTTTCTCTGCCACCACACCAAGTTTCATAAAAATATCTTGTATATTCCCATTATTTTAGATTTTCAAAAATTGCAATGCAAAATAAGGCGAAAAATTCAGATTGATTCCAAAAATCATGTGACATCCCCGTTTTTGGAATAACTCGCTCAATTTTCGACGCTCTTTCAGAATATTTTACACCAAGCGTCCCCGAATTTTTCAACGTTTTTGAAGTATGGCAACACTGAAATATAAAAACGTATTCTTAAATGTTTTTTGTCCTTTATCAAGACACTAAGTTTAATCCTCAATCTTTTGCATGTTTTTAACGTTTCACTTAATCATAAAATTATATAAATTTAAAAACTGTATGGCACTAGCAATGTTTATTTAATGAATTTTAATAAAAAGATGATACAAATGCATTTTTGTGTTTTACAAATAATGTAATTAAATTATTGTCTTTACTTATTAAGGAAAACTCGTGTTAAAGCTTAAATATCACAATCAAAAACAAAAAAATAAATTAAATACACAAACAAATGCCATCATATTCCAAAAAAAATGCATTAAAAAAGTTTTCTTTTTGAGTAAAAAAAAATATTTATATACCGTGATATTAAGAAGAAGGCGGACACATGTATTCTTATTTTTGTTTTTTTTTTATCATATTTTAAGATTAAATAAATTTTTTAAAAAATAATTTGTTATCTCATAAATTTTGTGTAGTTTTGTTTAGTTTTAAAGAAATCTGCTTCTGTAAATTGTAAACCTTACATCAGAAATTTTTTTATTCAAAATACAGTAAATTATTGGTTTTATGTTTTATTAAAAATTTAAAATTAAAAAAAATAGCTGTATAGGTGAGGTTAGTTAGTCCTCGTATATTAAAGGATTAATTTCACTTTCAATAAAACAAAATTAAAATTGTATGTGTCCGTCTATTGTTTTGAGTCACTGTTTACATTTGTTTAAACAGCAATATTTATATGAACAATATGAACACAACCAAAATATATACTGTTAATATGTAGTTATTAGAGTTCGTCATAAAAGTATTAAATTGCTCTTTTTTTTGGATATCATCACTTTTTAAATACATAAGTTCATATAAATTCGCCAACTCTACATCAGGTGGCGAGCAACAACTGTTCTAAGACTTATCTACTCGCTCAATTACAGTGTTGCCATGTTTGAAGCCCTTCATCTTTCACCACCTTTCATCTCTCCACTATCCCCTTTCCAAAGAAAGCAACACATTAATTAATAGGAAGAATTTCCTGAGTGTTGCTTCTCTTTTAAAAAAAAAAAAAAAAAATTATGTATTAGTAATAAATATTTTGAATTCATTTTAATTAGATTTTATTAATTCTCATTAGGTTTCTTACTTTATTAAGTTATATAATTGTATTTCAGTGGTTTAAATCTAAATATTAATTTATTCTAAAACATTATCATAATATTGATATTGTAATTGTTGAAGTTTAATTTTGTTTAGTAAAAATGTAACCATTTGTTTAAACAAAAAATATTAAAAATAAATTAAAAATTATTTTAAAAAATACACTTTTTTTAACAAAAGAGCTAATTTTTACAAAAATAAAAATCCAAAAATAAATTCAAAATTGTTAAAAAAAAACTAAATAAATGTTTGCCATACTCCCTACGAAAAGAAGAAAACAAATTTCTGTGTGAATTTGTTCACATTAAATACAAATAAATCTGCTAACTAAATGAGAATTACATGCCAGTTTAAATTCAATCTTATAAATTTCAAGCTATAAAAAACATTATCCAATTGTTTATTATTAGAAAGGAGTAATTTTTTACTGGTCTGGATTTAAATAAAGTTCCGTATGGTAATCATACAGATATGTGCCATGGAAGCTGTGTTGTTCGTTTCGAAAATATGTAACTGGGTAATTATTGTTAAGTCGAGTATGCTGATTTCTTTCTATGGTGCTTGCCGTTTATAAAAATTAGCTAAAATCGATATAAAGATCGATTTTTGTGCAATTTGGGTAATTTATTGCATTTAAAGCAACTAAACTCTATTGAATATTCAAAACATTACATTCTATCGCAATTTTTTTTCGCAAAATTTAATTTTTTCGCACATTTTTTAAAAATATTGATTAGAATTTTTACAATCCCTGAAACATGATAAGAAACAGTATTTTTTAAAACCGAAATGGACAAAAAAAAACTTTAGAGATAATTTAAACCCGTGCTAGAATCAATAAGCGCTAAAAAAATTTTTCTAAGTGTCTTCAGTCAATGCATTGATCTAAATGCTTTGACATAAGCTATAAAAATTGTATCAAATATTAACCAATTACCGTCCACTGTCCCCATATGGGGACACTTATATTTTGTGCCCTGTATTTGGATATTCTATTCTATTTTTTGAAAACATTTTTTCCAACTTTATATTAGATAAAATTGAAGACTGAGAAATGACTAATAAATTTTTAATTTTTCTTTATGAACGTGTGCTGGTTACAAATTTTTAACATAAATACTGTATCTTAGCAGAAAAAAAAAAAAAAAATGCGCACAATGGGTTGATAGGTATCGCAATTGTTCGTACATATTTATATCACAAAATTTTTAAATGTTGCATTAAATAAGAAAAGATTCATTAAAAAATTTATAAAATGGAATAGGAAAAGAACTTACATTTGCTATTGGGTTAATATTATGATGTGACAATATAAGAATGCGACCAAATCCTAGTAAATACCACCGAATCTAATGGAACAGCAATATTGTAATTCTGATCATTTTTTTACCAAAGTGTTATTAATAGTAAATGTAATAGTAAAGATGAAAAACTCGCAGTAAAATTATATAAAAAATATTGCGATAATACAAGCACAAATCACACTATGATATTTAAAAGTATCCTTTAACTATGATATTTAAAAGTATCCTTAAAATAATATCAATAATTCGTTTTGTATTGAAGTTTTTCTTATAGGAACAACACACTTTCAATGCAACAAAATCTATAAAAAAAAAAACACTTTTCGTTAAAAATAAATTTGATTGAATAGTTTCATATCACTACTGCCCATTGTCCCCATTTGGGTACATATCATGTAAAAGGACATCAATATTATTAATTATTTTTCTTTATTTTATGTTCTAATTTAACGTAATTTATTCAATAAACTAGTATAAATCAGTTTTTCAATGCTAGATTTGAATTGGTCATTAAAGTGTTAAGTGTTTCTGCATAAAATCGCTATATCCCATAAATTCAGCGTACTCGAATTTAGTTTACTAGCTCTGTGCCCGGCTGGTCAACATTTTGGATTAGCACTGATAATTATGTTTAAGGTAAATTATGTTCAAATAATTACTATTTTCGTGCTTACATCGCGAGTAGGTGAAAGTTTTCTGCGACCAAATTCTTAACAAGCGTATCAAAGGTATATGAAATAGTTATTATAATTAAAAAACACATTTGTATCACTTAATAATTATTACATCAAAAAGTACTGTAGATAGCTCTTTTAAATTCAAAAATTATCATTGCTTTAGATAGATCAATCTAATTTTACAAAAAACCGATTTCAGAATGACCTTTTAAATTTGAAATTAATACCATAGATGACACTTACGTCAGTGAATATTTTAGCTT
This sequence comes from Delia radicum, assembly GCA_021234595.1. NCBI lineage: Eukaryota > Metazoa > Arthropoda > Insecta > Diptera > Anthomyiidae > Delia > Delia radicum. The sequence continues at coordinate 117,171,236 of CM037852.1, forward strand.
CAAAACCTCATTTTCAAATAAAAGTTAACACACAAAAAGGTACGTTAATACAGATAGTTTAAAATAAAACATATTACACTCATAATAATACATGCATAAAAATACGAAATTATTGTCAAAACTACAAAAACTTTTGTAAAATGTACAAATTTTCGTTTATTTTACAATAAATTTGGTTATTTTGACATTTTTTCGTAATTTTACGCATGGATTATTATCAGTGTATTGATTCAACTTTTATACAGATTTATATTCTGTAACAACTTATATAAAAGTAAAGCGTTTAATTAATCTTTCTGATATGTCTCCCATAACCAATTTCTGTTGTGATTTTTCTGTGCACTTATATCGAAAGTTGGAAATAGATTTATTTGAGAAGTTTTTTTTTGGAAATTTCGATAGTACTACTCTTCCGGGATTTATCTAAGAATATCCGCTACGTAAAAGTTCCGTCCAGTAAGCTGTGAAAAATCAGCAAATACATAACTTTTGTCGCCCATAATGCTACTTCGCGGCCAGAAACCTTTGGATCAGCTCTTAAAATCTTCTTCACATTTTTGACCTTGGAAGAGTTCTTGGGTTTCTTTGTTTTACCAGGTTTAGGGTTTCTTAAATTGTTAGGTCTTTGCAAAACTTTTTCATGATTTTTTTTTTCACGCACTTGCTTTTGATGATTACACAGTTAAACACTAAAAATGAATCGGAGATGCAACTTATAAATTCTGATAGATTTTTAGGTCGTAGATCACGAATGTTAACCCCAAATTTTGATATTAGCTCTACTTTTCAAAATATTCGCGAATTTAACTTTTGTTCATTTTTTGTTTTTTCGTATACATGATGTTTATTTATATTCCACTTAATTCATATAATCAAAAAAAAACACATCAATTGAACATTAAAATTTTCAGAAAATTCAATTTCAATTTTTATAACTTTTTTCAAAATTTATTTTGTATGAATTTACTATAGAGAAAATATTAGAAGTACATTTTTGAAAAGGTATCATTTAAAATCGTTATTTTTTACAAAAACGCACTTCAATTAACTAAAGCTTTGTTGGCATTGATCAGAAAAGATGTGTTAAAAATACTTAAATGGTTTTATCTGAATTTTATGAATTAGGAATTGTCACAGACTCCATATTTTTAAGACATAAAACATATCAACTTTTTTTTTAAACTAAAAGATAAAGTACGAGAGTTTTTTCATAAATTAAGTAACAACCCAGCAAAACCACACATTACCAAATCATGGGTAAAGTAATGTATCGCCATAGGGCTTCATGCATTACTTTACACGTTACTTCACTGATGAATTTTACAGGCGGTGAGCCTCAAAGTAACTCATTACCTTGAAGGGGGTAAAGTAACTGGTTACTTATATGGTTACGTGGTGGGAAAAAGTAATGTGTCTTTAAATAGATTTTCATAAAAAAAATGCATAAAAATTTTTTTCTACAGATATTGTTTTTTAATTAAATAAAAAACTTTTTTTTTATTACATAAATAACTTGGTCATGCTGGGATTCGAAAATAGGGTCTCTGATATTTAACAATTAGTTAGGCGAGAACTCTACCAACTGAGCTATCGATACATACAATATTTTATTGCTTAAAATGTAGATGAGTTGTTGTGCTTCGTGTTTTCGTTCGTGATATCAAACCTATACACCTTACCATTATGCTTACAAAAAATCACAAAGTAATGTGTCTATAAATAGATTTTCAAAAATATATATTAATAATTACTTTACGTTTATAATTCATGCATTATGTAATTGATGATCGGTAAGTCATTATTTTATGTTTTGAAGTAATGTAAAATGTAATGAGGTCTCATTACAAGGTAATTCATGAGTGTTCAATTATCGGTAACTCATTACTTCTTGTTGGAAAATAATGATACAGGTAAGGAGTACACATTACAAGGTAATGCATTACTTTATCACACCCATTACCATTAGTTTTGCTGGGAAGTGATATTTTCTTTTTGCTGTAGTTTTTTTATTCACTAAATCGTGAAAAATTAGAAATTTTAACTTTGAATACAAACACTTAGAATACTATGTAGGTAAAGACCACTGCAATTGTAGTTGAAAACAAATGAAATTTCACTTAACGAAAGGACGACTTACATTACCTTCAATCAATTGCATTCAACTAACATTGTCATTTGTTTTTTAATGTTCAAAAAATGACTAACAATTGTAGTAAAAATGAACTACATGGTAGTAAAAAATAAACAAACATTTTTTTTTTTTTTTTTTTTAAATAACAAAAACCACTGTAATAAATGAATTTAAAATCATAAAACAGTCATTTGATGTTAGTTGTTTTTTTAAATGAACTACAAGGTTAGTAAATATTTCAATTTGTTCTACAAATGACTGACATTTACATTAAAAATAAAGAAACTGTATTACATCCCAAACAACTACATATTTTTAAAGCAGAAGTTCCCTGAGTGTACATAAGGAAAACTATCGCACCTTTCGAAACGTATATATTATACTAAATTAAAAAGTTTATACTATTTAAATGTTGTAAAGAAGTAGCGTTTTTGTGTTCAATTTTGTACATTTTTGCAAAAAAAGTTTATCAAAAAAATTAATTTGCCTACAAAAAGTTTTTTGAAAATATTTCTTTAACTATAGCTTTAAAATGCTAAAAGGTCATATTCATGATCTGCGTCTCAGTCTTTTAAAAATTATAGGTCGCAGACCCGATGCATCAACTTTTTCCGATTTTGTTGACCTGTGTTATTTTTAGTGAACTATACAACTATACAACTAACTATACAATTAATTTTGACTATTCAAAAAATTGCATTATCTGATACATTTTTCAATCATAGTCTGATGAATGAAAAATATTTAAAGCAATGGCAAAACATTTTATCACATTTTCTTTAAATGTTTAAAAAAGAAAATTAATAAAACCATTATCAGTAAATTAGAGAGACAAAAGTTGAAAAATTCGATAAAAATTTGCAAAATTTTTATAAATCGTCATTTTAGATAAAAATAAATTTTGTAAAATCGTGAATCATTTTATTATATTTCACTTCAAAAAATCATCAAAATAGAGACAAATCGTTGAAGTTGGCAGCGCTGATTGTGTATGTTAACTTTTTGCATGTCGCTATATGTCGAAAATTTTTATACCATTTCTCTCAGTCGGAAATACATTTTTATTGTGTGTTATTGAACAAACTATTTTTAAAAGTTTTTATGAAAAGTGAGTTTTCCGACCGCTTTAGCCTAAATGGTGCGATTTAAAAATTGGGAAAATATAACACGATTGTAGAGTTCAAGTTTCATATAAATACAGCTCTTTTTGCTAGACCAAAATTCTGCGTTTTTGGTCACCAAGCGCATATGGAAGGAGTTGAAGTTTAAAAAAAAAATACTACGCAATTTTTTATTGATGCAAAACCCATAAAAAAGTTATGATATCCCAAATTCAAATTTTTGTGACTAACTGTATTAGGTTTAAAGAAAAATATTTAATATATTTTTAATTATTAAAAAAAAAATTCAAATAAACTAACAACACTCGAATTTAAGTTCATTAACAGCTGCAGATATGCGAAGGTTATTGTGTGTTTTTTGTTTTTTTGTAACTTTAGGTATCATTTTTCGGTTGTTAATATATATATGTATATATATATTTTTAAACTTATTTTATGTAATTATGTATGTTAGTATTATAAATATTTGTTATAAGATATGTTACTTCCACTTAATATTTTTTTTTTTTTACTTTTTAATTCAATACAATTATTAAATTTCGTTTAATTAATTCTTTGGTATAAGCTAATAAATAATTCGTATATTATTTTGCTAATCTCATAAAAATTGCAAACTTAAAAGAAAACAAAACAAAAAATATTTAAAAATTGTTTTGTTAAAATGGTTAGCTTTTTTTTTTTTTTTTGTTAATGTTGATATTGCTTTTTTTTGTAATGTCTTAATGTTGAATTATGTGTTATATGTTCATAATAAAATCATAATCATGTTAATGAATATATTATTTTATAATTTTCTTTTAGTATTTTAAATCATACTTGGGACTAGTTAAGTAAATGAACCAATTAATTGACGATATAATTGGCATTGTTTGATGTGAATGGAATTAGATTTTTTGGCATTACAATTGCTTAAAAACAATGCCACTGCAATTAACAGACAATTATAATTGATTATTATCAATCCCAGTAAATAGTAAAATCCAAATAACCTGTTCTAGAACTGGTTCCATGTAACCGGTGGTAAAAGAAGTTGTTCTAGAATAGGTTCAGAGGTGATCTGTTCTAAAAAATTTTGCTGGAATGTGTTACAATTGTCCACAAATTTTTTTTTTTTCAAAATTAGGATAAAACTCCAACATTTACATACTAATTTATATATAATAGTTATTTTTATCAAGTATACAGTTAAGGACAAAACAAATAGGATCACTTTTTCGTAACACAATTTAACGTTAAAAGAGAAAACAAATTTTGAGGGAAAATTTGCAATATTATTATTCGATTAAAATATAATAACAACTCTTTATTTTATGAAACTATCACAACTTTGTTGTTGGAATTTAAAAAAAAAAACAACAACAAAATAGATTACTTTATTAATGATGATTTTAATAATAACAAGAAAAACAAAAGAAGAATAATCCACGCTTTAGTACTAAAAGAACTAAGCACAAACAACTAAAAATCGCGATATTGATGGGAACATTCCAATAAATAATATAAAAATAGGGATGCTTTTCAAAATGTTTATATTATTCACAGTTTTGGAAAATAAATCAGCTCTTTTAAGACTAAAAAGTAGTTTTTTCTTGTCTTGTTTTTCATGTTATTAGTAATCATTAATTAGCAGGCAATATATCACGATTTTCAAGATCCCAGACTTTTTAACACTGGGTTCTAAAGTTAGTATAATAAAGACACAGAAAATATACTGCCTATTAAATATAAACACCATTACGATATTTCAATAAAAAAATGCAAGGACTATTGAATATTTCGTGCAATTTGCATACCGACCCTATTTTTTTGTCTTTTGAAAAATGGAATTAATTATATATTTTGTTGTTGGTTTTTTTTTTTTTTAATTGCAACAACAAAGTTCTTATAATTTCATAAAATAAAGATTTGTTATTGTACTTTAAACGAAAATTAATATTGTAAATTTATCCACCAAATTTGTTGGATTTTTTAACGTTGAATTGTGTTAGGAAAATGTGAACCTATTTTTTTATCCATGACTGTATATAGTGGGGGAACTCGTTAGAGCATGTAAGGACTTTTTACACCTAAAGCAAAAGTGTACTTTTTGATCAAAATGCTCCGATTTTTCACCTTCCTGGAAATATATTTTTTATACTACTTTTAACGGCACTAGAACACACAACTCTTACCATTTTTTGAGTTTTTAAATTTTTAATATATCTTATTTTTTTTTTTGAAGTTATGGTCGGTTGAAAAATTAAATTAGAATTTTTTAAATGTTATACTTCGGGACTATAAAATTGCAGTTACAACCTCAATTTTAATCTACAATATTTTCGTACGCAAATAAGTTATCATAAAAATTCAAAAACTGAAAAAAGGGTATGAGTGTGTTCAGGTGTCGTTAAAAGTATTATGAAAAATATATTTCCAGGAAGGTGAAAAATCGATGGTCAAGAACGATACTTTACTAGTTAGATGTCGGAGAGTGATTCTGAAACCAGATTTGGATTCAGCGAACATTATAGCTTTAGAAAAGTATACTTTAGTTCTAGTGTCAAATATTTTTCGGCCTGAAAAATATTATACTTTAGGCGTAAAACACATCTCAGGGAAAAAAGTTTCATCATATTGATGAAACTGTTTCATAAATCGTTTGTCAGCAATTATTAATCATATTTATGAAGTGTTCATGGATATGATGAAGAGTTTCATAAAAATTTCATAAATCTTCATAATTTCATAAGAAAAATTTCATAAACTTTTTGATCATATTTTTGTTTGTTTTTCTATCGATTGAAATTAAGGATTTCCATTTGAAATGTAGAAATCATTAAGAGAATTTAAGATTTTTCATTTGAAATTATAAAAAATGTAATTTGTAATTTAGATTTTTTATTTAAACTTCAGAATCTATCATAACATCAATTAGAAATTCTAATCAGTTAATGCATTAAATTTTGTGAACATAAATATAATTTTTATAAATTTTTGTGGAAATTCTTAATCCAATTAATGTTTTTAAATTCTGAATTTTAATAAAAATTAATTTCAATTTGAAATTCTGATTTAATTTATATGTATATTCTGAATTACAGTTGCAAGAATATTTGGTTTTAAAAATAATGTAAATATTAAAAATAATTTGTCTCCATTGGATGTAGCCTTTATCGCAGAGTTCGAATTTAAACACTATCAAACGTTTTTCTATCGTTCTGTTTTGCTTTTTGCTGAAACTCAACACAATCATTTTGTTGTGCACAGTAAACATAAACAGAACATTTCTTTATTTTCATTTTGATTTCTAAACAGAACACAAACACTTTCACAAACCAGTTTTCGATGAGAGACCGAACTAAACGATTTTGTTCTGTTTGGCCAATATTTCAAACAGTTTGATTTTGTTGTGTTTATGGAATGGAACAAAACTATTCGCAAACCGTTCTTAGTGTTTATGTCATATTACAAGTGAAAAAAATTTCCTTTAATTTTATGAATAATTGCATTAGTTTAATAAAAAGTTTCAACGGAGGAGTTCCAGTGAAATGTTTATAAAACTAATGCAAAAAAACATTGATAACATGCAGAAAAATTATTTCTTTATTCTGCCAACCACAACGTTAAAAACGCGTTTTAATGTTTAAGTTGAATGAACAAAATAACCACTACGAAATAATAATGTTTGACGAAAGAAACATTTTCGTTTTGTTCCGTTTGTTATATTACAAAAAACGATTTCAGCACTTGTGTTGTGTTTATAAATACGAACGAAACAATAGAGATCGTTGTATTGGTTTTTTTGATAGCAACGTTATGTTAGTGGTACATACATTTTCGAACTCTGCTTTATCGTATTTGCACGCTGGCAAAGAAAATTTTTCATTTCATAGAAATTTATGAATTTACTTCATCATATTAATAAATCGTCATATAACATTTATGAAACATTTCATGAACAAATGTGAAACTTCTTCATATTTATGAAACATTTCATTATGGTGTTTTTCGATGACTGGAATCAGAATTTCTTCATTAAAACAGAAACCATAGTAAACAAATATTTTTGTCGACCGGTGTTATAATTGGTTGTTTCGGACATTGATGCCAATTTCATTACCATTGGTAGAATCAATGCCATTTAAAAAAATTCATTGGAATGGTAATGAAGTTTTTTGGCATTGACCAGCAGTAATGACAAATTAATTTCAAAGCCAATGAAAATTCCCAAGTATGTTTTAAATGGCTGATGAAACCAATATTTGGTTTTCTTTAGACTTATTGGGTTTTTTGTATTTTGTTATTAATTTAATATATATAAGTATATATATATATATATATATATATATATTTTATATATAATATATATTTTTTTAATAATTTAATATATTAACATTTATATAGATTATTTTAAATTTTTTGTACAGTCTTTATTGACTAAATAGTTTATAGTTTTGTAAATATTTTTCTAAAATAAAATATTCAATCTAAATAAGTATTTTTTAAATAAACACAAAATTATTGTCTTTCTTTTTACAAAGATTTTTTTAACATTGACATATGTATTGTCTTTATTTATGTTTGGAATTTTAAGGAAAATACTCAAGTTATCAAATAAAATTTTTAAAATGCATGAACATTAGAGCGGAATTTGTTCAACTTTCGATTTTTATTAATAACACAGGAGGACAAAATCATTACTTTTAAAAATTAATAACGTTTTGACCACAAATTCTATATATTTCAACGGCTTACATTATTTTTCGATGTATGGAATAGTTTTTCCACAAAATGGCTTTAAAGTTTGGCTCATGCAAAGGGCGTTCGGCACGAAAAATAAACAATATTTTCTATTAGCAAATTTGTTTTCGCTGACTACTATAGGCGATATGGGCCAAAATAGGTTTAGAGCGAATTTCAAAAACTGATCCATAAAAGTGAAAAGTTTAGGCATAAATTATTCGTCTTGCCAAGCTATAATTACAGTCCAAAAATTGCACATTTTATGATTTTGCTGAAGAAGATATGGCGATTTTTGTTTTTCGAAATAAGTGAAATTGAGCGAAAACGAACCTTAACTTCAATATATATTGAATAAACTTAAAGGCTTGGCTAGTTCTACTAAATGTAATCCTTCTGACAAATTTCATAAAAACCCAACCATAAGTTTTTAAGTTAAAACGATGTCTTTTACAGATATCCTATTGGAGTTCTGTATGTCCTTGGAACAAAATAGTAGAATTTTTAATCAACATAAATATGTTTTCAACATTTTTGAAAACCGTGGCATGCACATAAAATATTACTCCACAATATATTTAGAAAATTTCTGAAGTTATTTTTTATATTGTTTAGGCCTGTTAACTTATCTCAGAATAACCTAAGGCTCAGCCATAGTTGTGAATGTCAAATTCATATGCAAATATATATGGTTAAATTTAAACTCTGGTTACTTTTATAAAAGTTACTCGGCCTTACTTTGTAACTGTTGTGTAGAAAATATTTACATGTAAACATTTTTATTAATGTCTGACGAAATCTGTGTTTGCCAACGATATTAGAGACGTGTTCGATTCACAACGATGAATGAGGAAAAATCTTATAAAATTTTAAAATATCTTTAATTAAAAAGTGCTTGGACTAACTTATAATCTAGCAAAAACTCGTCACTTTTCTGTACGATATAACAAATGGGCTAGATTATTCATAAATCGTCTGAGTTATCTAAAAATTACCAAAAATCTGTTATTTTTAAAATTTAACCTGTCTACTACATAAGACGTTTTATCAAAACACTATTCTGTTGCATAAGACGTATATATACGTCTACTCTGCATGTGTTTTTTAATTTTGACGTTTTTTTATTTTAATTTTCATTTTCGATGAATTTTAAACATTAAAAAAAATTATGGGCAACAACTTTTGAGTATTGTTCTTGATCTGTGATGTTTCTATCGATTTTTGTGTTAATAATATTAAAATTTCAAAATGGTAAGTTTTTTTCGTTTCAACCATTTGTTTCATTTTGATAACTTGCTCTTTTTTTTTGATAAAAATAGAAAATATTGTCGGTGGCGATTATTAGTTGTTTGTCAATAAATAAATTTAAAATGCATACTAAAAACCTATGATATTATAACAGGTGTATTATATAGACTGCGTTTATATATTCTGCTAAACACAGTTTAAGAATATGGTGTTCTTTGTATTTCTTCGTTTTAACAATTATTTAATTTGAGTAGTCTAGATTATTCAGCATATAGATGTCGGAGGTATGTACAAGATTTTTGGTTTTGTTTGTTTGTATGTTTCTTTGTCCGAATTTTTTACCTATATAGTAGATTTGTTTTATAAACTATTGTTTAACTTGGAGTTAACTAAGGTAATTGTGTTGTTGTTGTTGTTGCTGTTTTTATGTTTTAATTCGAACACCTACTTTTTATTATAATTTTTCTACTCATCCTCTTCTTCTAAATATTTTTCGGGTAAACCATATTTCGGACAGCACATACCTTCAGTACCATCCATATTAAAACAAAATAGGGAACGTTCAATTTCAGTGGGCTCGTGTGGGACAATAAAAAGAACTTCTTTAAGTTCAGCCTCGGGAAACCAAGCTGGATCAGAATCTTCAACAACTTTGATGCCAAATAATCTAAAGTAAATAAAGAATTAAAAAACTAAGGAATTTATCTAGCTAATTTTTATGATAATTTACCTTAAGACAGCCAC